>SJYX01010444.1:65904-124651 GCA_006410675.1 Oreotragus oreotragus | reverse complement strand
GAGGATGAGATGGCTGGATGGCATCACGGACTCGATGGACCTGAGTCTGAGTGAACTCCGGGAGTTGGTGATGGACAGGGAGGCCTGGTATGCTGCAATTCATGGGGTCGCAAAGATTCGGACATAAATGAGCAAATGAACTGAGCTACATTGGCCAGAAGTTTGAATTTGAGGGACTCTAAGCTCCTTTCCATCTCTGACATTATAAAACTTTAGGGGGGTTCTACAAATTCTGCCACCACCCCAAGTTTTAACCTACTGAACACTCAAAGTTGATGTAACATCAGCAATCAATGTATTTGTATCCTTCCTTTGATTTTTAAATAGACCTGGGCATTTGAGGATAGATAGAATAAAATATTCCAAAAGACACTAGATAGAACGTGTGACTTATTTTTATAAGGTCATGTAGAACGTGTGACTTATTTTTATAAGGTCATGCTACATCATTCTGTAGTAAAGATCAAAGTGTTTTAAGTTCGACTATATTAATCCAAATAAGGCAAAATAAGTCTCTATCAATACTGGATATCAGAGCCTTATATTTACAAGTGTATCTATAAAATTTCCTGAGGACATAATGAAACATCTAGGCTTCTCTTTACAAAATTAACAAAACTAGAAAGATATTTTTAGTACTACCAAAAGGTGAACTTGAACACGATTCTTATACATGACCTGGTCCTACCTCCTAGGGCTATTTTGACTTAAACCTCACTGCCATCAAGGGAGTAAATGTGGTAAGCTGTTGTTATATAAAAATGTGAGTCTCCACAATAAATTGTTCAAACTAACTTTTGCTTTGAGCTGGAGAAATAAACTTTTAGTAAATCAAAGACAGGTTAAAGTTTATCTTTTGTACTATCACTTTTAAAGAGTATGTAATATTAACATTGTCAGCAAGATACTAAAGAGAGTCAACGTTAAAAGTATAAAAACTTCTATTCAAATTTGTAATCAACTTTAACGTGAAAAGAAGGCACCAGTTATGCTGTCCTTCTGCTGTGGGTATTAAACATCAGTCTTACCTTTTATGAAAGGAGGAATTACTTCTATTCATGCAATGTGTTTGTTAATTTGATTAGAATTACTAAATAAAACTAGTAGAGAAGGCCTTGTTGTTGTTCTCATTTAGTCGCTAGGTTATATCTGAGTCTCTTTGTGACCGCAGAGACTGTAGCCTGCCAGGTTCCTCTGTCCATAGGATTCCCCAGGCAAGGTTACTGGAGTGGGTTGCCACTTCCTTCTCCAGGGCGTCTTCCCAACCCAGGGATCAAACCTGCGTCTCCTGCATTGGCAGGTGGATGCTTTACCACTGAGCCGCCGGGGAAGTCCAGAGAAGGATTAGGCATAATCAAATAATTATAATGCTCATATGCTTTACTAAATACATAGATCAGGTGAAGTATGAGAACTAGAAGGTGGAGAAGGAAGAGTAAGTTACTTTAAGCGGGGATGTTTAGTGGGCCTCCCTGGTGGCTCAGGCAGTCAGGCATCTGCCTGCAGTGCTGGAGACCTGGGTTCGATCCCTGGCTGGGAAAGAGCCCCTGGAGAAGGAAATGGCAACTCACTCCAGTACTCTTGCCTTGGAAATCCCATGGACAGAGGAGCCTGGTAGGCTACAGTCCATGGGGTCGCAGAGAGTCGGATACAACTTTACAGGCAGGGACATCAGGTTTAGTGTACCTACCGCCTGAGCGAGAGAGGTACAGGACCCTGGGCAGGAGGATGTACTATGCAGGAAAAGCAAGTGCAGAGACAGGGAGGCAGGGCTAACAGTGCAAAATCAGGGACTGAACACATACTTTAACTTTCCTTCCCATCAACAAGCTCTACTAAAATAACAGAAAAGAGACCTTTAAAAATCAGAGGCTACCAGAAGAGAGCACAAAGACAGTTTCAGCAGCCGGAAGCCCAGGGGCAAATGGTAACTGACTTGGTAGAGAAAGGTGAATTCTTGGCCAGTCACGAGGGCTGCTAAGAAGCCGACTGACAGCTAAACTCTGAAAAGGCCTGGGTGTAGGAGGCACCAAGCACTTCTGGAAGTGGGGAGAAAAAGAAAGACTACACACAGGAAGCTGCCCCCAAATTTGTTAAGAAGTAGCTTGAACCCAGATCTATCTTCCTCTCTTAATGGCTCCCACAACATACCAGAAGTTTAGAAAGCAACTAGAAGTTTAATCTCTAGAGAGTGCTCAGACTGTAAGACATCAGTCATTACTGCAAGCTACCAGGGAAAAGAGCACAGGGGCACCGTATGGAAAAGAAGATTCAGGGGATGTTTCCTCTTCTCCTGCTTAACTCAAAGAATACTGGCAGAAAGTTGATACTGGCACAGATAATAAATAATATTGGGTTACCAAAATGTTTGCTCTGGTTTTTTTCTGTAATATCTTACAGAAAAATCCAAGTGAACTTTTTGGCTAACCTTAATAATAAATAAGTCACCTATAATCCCATTGTCTAGGTATGATAACTTTCAACATTCTGATGTACAGTCTCACAAATTTTTCTATACCCGATATATGGAAATTCATGAAAATTTTAATTTATGAAAAATATTTCATGCCATGTTTATTATTTTCATATACTTTTTATCACAAAGTATTTTCTGAGTATCTTACCACATCAATAATATATTTTAAAATATTATTTTGTATAGTTAAAATATTGCATAGTATGAACATGTGATGATTATTTAACCAAATTTATATTTCTTGATATGTAAATGGTTTATGATTTTCACCATAAATACAACAGTGCAACAATTATCTTTACCTAAATAGACATTTTTCCAAAGCAGACATACAAATGGCCAATAGGTACATGAAATGGTGCTCAACATCACTAACCATCAGGGAAATGCCAGTCAAAACCAAAATAAGCTATCACATCATACCTGACTGAACGGCTATTATCAAATAGACAAGGGACCTGCCTGTAGTTTGCTACAGCATGTGTTTCCCAAATTGCAATTCCTCTTCTATTCCTGAATAAACTTAATTTCTGGTATTTAAAAAAAAACAAAAAACAAGTGTTGGCAGGGATGTGGAGAAAAGAGAATGCTGGTGTACTGTTGGTGGGAATGAAAACTGTTGCAGTCACTATGGAAAACAGTATGGAGGTTCCTCAAAAAATTAAAACTAGAATTATTACCATATGACCCAGTAATTCCACTCCTGGGTATTTAGCTACGGGAAATGAAGTCACTGTTTTGAAAAAATATATGCCCTCCTATGTTTGCGCTAAGTCATTTCAGTCGTGTCTGACTCTTTGTGACCCTATGGACGATAGCCTACCAGGCTCCTCTGTCCATGGGATGTTCCAGGCAAAAAATACTGGAGTGGGTTGCCATGCCCTCCTCCAGGGGATCTTCCCCACCCAGGGATCGAGCCCAGGTCTCTTACGTCTCCCGCAGTGGCAGGCGAGCTCTTTACCCCTGGTGCCACCTGGGCGGCTCGCATATGTTCATGGCAGCATTATTTACAATTGCCAAAACACGGAAACAACCCAAGTGTCCACTGACAAATGAACTGATACAGAAAATTTGAAGTAGATACATATATGAATATGTATATGAATACATATATGAATATTATTGAAACACTAAAAAAAGGAAAGAAACTCTTACCATTTGTGTCAATAAGGACAGACCTTGAGGGCATTATACTGAATGAAATAAGTCAAACAGAGAAAGACTAACACTGTATGATCTCATTTATGTGTGGAATCTAAAACGAAAGACAAACTCACAGATATGAGAACAGACTGGGGAGGGGTGTGCAAAAAAGTGTGAAGGAAGTCAAAAAGGCACAAACTTCCAGGTATAAGACAAATAAGTTCTGAGGATGTAACACCTCATAATGACCAAGTTAATAACATTCTATTGTACATCGAAAGTTGGCACAAGAGTAGATCTTAAAAGTTCTGATCACAGTAAAGAAAGAATTTGTAACTATTTGTGGTGACAGATGTTAAGTTAACTTATTGCAGTAATCGTTTACCAATAAATACGCATGTCACACTATTATGTTGTATATCTAAAACTAATACAATGTTATATGTCGACCATATCTCAATTTTTAAAATAAATATATAAACTAAAAATCTTTGTACATTTGTTTCACACACCTTCATTTACTGAGGATAAATTTCTAAAAATAGAAATCTTGGATCAAAGATCTGCCTATGACTAAGGTTTCTGACACATACTGACTCCTCAAGAGTTGTACCAATTTATATTCTCACCATTGATGTACAAGAGTATTCATTTTTTAAAGCATCATTAACAGTTGGGATTACAAGAAAAATCTTTGCCACCTTGACAGAGAAAATGAGTATCTCATTTGCCATCTAATATGCTTTTTAAAACCTAGTATGGTTAAACTTTAAAACATGTTTTCAGGCCAATGGTATTCCTTCTTTTGCAAAATGTTCTACCACGTCTATCTTTGATCTTTACAATGATCAAAGTATTTGGTACAAGATTACCTTATTAAAAAAAAATCCTAATTAGTTTATCCTAACTAGTTTATCACTAGTCATCACTAGTAATCAAACTAGTTTATCATGGCAAAAATTTCTATGCAAAGTAGTTAGAAATGTCAGGTCAGCACATAGCCATTCCAGAGAGGGTATTATGGGAAGAGTATTATGGGAAGAAAAATCTCTTTTTTGTAGATGATTTTAAATGGCCAGAGGATGAAACTTCATTCTTTTGATCTTAATTTGCTGAAATATGATGGTTTCCAGATTATATTATTAAATATCCGCTCCTTAATAGATTTAATTTGCACATTTTTTCTAGCTGGCAATAATTTACAACTAGAACGCATGAAGGTCTAAATAACAGTTGAACCAAAATCTTTATCATTTAACATTATCTTAGATAATTAATATATTAGAATTTAAGTATTTTTAAAAAATCAAATACTTTTCATAAAAAGCTAATACATTTCAATAACACATCTGTTAAGAAAAAAGTCCCCCCAAGGGTATAGTTAAAAGCATTTATTTACATGGTTAGGCTGTAATAGTTACGTAACTATTTTCATTGGCACTAGAATGCAATTTCTATGCCCACAGTGAGGAAAGTATGACATTTGTGGGCAAAACGGTAAAAACCTAAGGTTAAAAAGGTAAAATAGAAACATACGGGGAAGATGTGTCCCTAAGGACACTATTTCGGTGTGAAGAAGAAAGCACAAAATAGTTTGGTCATGGCTGGTCAGAACCTCAATAACTTGCCAAAAGTTTTTTTCTCTAGTCGGAGATTAGTCCCATTTTCTCAAACCTAACTTTCTGTTGGCTAAGGCCGCAGGACACGAAAACACCTATACAGAGATAATGTAGACTATGTGTGTGCAGATTATATCTGAAGACTGATGAGCTGGGGTGAAAAACTACTCAGTTAATGCCTCCGCAGTGGCAACCTGCTGTGGGGAATATTCTGCTGTGAATTCTCAGGGCAACTCCACATGTAGTGCTCTTGGTCTTGGCATCTGTCTCGTATTTCCTGGGCTCCTGACTTTAATTCTGAGGCAGCCCAAGGCTTGACTCCCAAATTCTTGACGACAGTTGACAGAAATGCTGAACCTAATTCTTAATTGCTCGTTTTGTTTGATGACTTGGATTTCACATTCTTTTCCTTAACCCGAACTCTGATACCTATTAATTCTGAAAAATGATTCAAATTATGNAGGCAGCCCAAGGCTTGACTCCCAAATTCTTGACGACAGTTGACAGAAATGCTGAACCTAATTCTTAATTGCTCGTTTTGTTTGATGACTTGGATTTCACATTCTTTTCCTTAACCCGAACTCTGATACCTATTAATTCTGCAAAATGATTCAAATTATGCAATCTTGGTTTTTAACTTCTACACAGACATTTCTGTGAGACCCCAAAATCGAAAGGTAGAGAATATTAGAGAAAGGACAGGATAGGTTTGTTTAACAGTTTAACTGGTGGCTACTTTAGAGGCAACAATGAAACAGACAGGCCATCATTTCCTCTCTGAAATCCTCCACACATTCACTTCTCATAAATAAAACACTCAAAAAATGAATACAAAAAGAAGAAAACTGAAATAACATAAGCATCTTTGTCATAAAAATGACGATAAACTATGTAATTGGCATCACAAAGGATGTTAGGAAAAGAAAGATTAGACCAATTATGTTAGTGTGGTTCAAAATGTAAAGAGACATTATATTTACATAGCTATGTTATACTAAAGAACTTCAAGCATAGCAAATCTTAAAAATTATATTTATACAGTATATTTCAGTTGATAGGGTATTTTCACAAATAACTATTTTGCCCACAATAAAAACTCCATGAGAGAAATATTATCCTCCTTTTACATTTAAACTTTTCTTGGATCCCATCATTGTCAATGACATTCATCATACTTTCCTTTGGCTGTCTTCCTCCCATCATAAGTTGTATCTCGGTTCTTACCATCACTCAGAACTAATTCTTCTTGGAAGACCTACATTAGAATAACTCATTTAACACGGTCTGTAACCTTCTACCTTTTCAGTTCTTTATTCAATTATCTCCATTATACCTAGTCTTTATTAAGGATAGGGAATCTAGACCCTTTTGCCCTATCTGCTGCTGCTGCTGCTGCTAAGTCGCCTCAGTCATGTCCGACTCTGCGTGACCCCATAGACGGCAGCCCACCAGGCTCCCCCATCCCTGGGATTCTCCAGGCAAGAATACTGGAGTGGGCTGCCATTTCCTGCTCCAGTGCATGAAAGTGAAAAGTGAAAGTGAAGTCGCTCAGTCGTGTCTGACTCTGTGCGACCCCATGGACTCAGCCTAACAGGCTTGCCCTATCTACCCATCCTTATATCTTCCCTTCCTTCTCTATCCAACTTAATGCTAAAAATCAGGAAGATGAGTGATGGGCTATGTATTTGGCAGAGAGAGGTGAAGAAGAGAGAGACATCAGGGATTCATGGAGGCAGAGAGCACACAGGGAAGGTCAAGTTCGGTGGGGAAATAAGAGTTTGATGGTGGGGAGGCTGAGTATGAGATAACTTTGAGATATCCCTAGAGGAAGTTCAAAACAACCCAATGGGTATATGGACCTAGAATTCAAAGAAGTCTGGGCTAGAGATAGAAATCTGCTAATGAAATGTGTGACCCTGGAGTATATACCCAACATATAACACAGAACAAAGAGAAAAGGGCCTGGCACTGAATGCTGAAGTGTTCTGTCATTTAATAGCTAGTCAGTAAAGGATGAAACCGGGCGGGAAGCGGGGGAGGCAAAAATTCAAAAAGGTAGGAAGAAAGTCAGCGGGGGTCTGTGACATGGAAGTTAACGGAAGAGAATATTTCAAGGAAGAGAGTGGGGTCCACCATGTTAAAAGCTACTGAGAATCCAAGTAAGGTCAACAGAGAAAAATGTTCATTGTGATTAGTGGAATGGAAATCTACGTGTGATCTTTTAAGTTGTCAGAACTCATCGGGTCTTTCTCCTCTGACTCTCTGCCTGTGCTTTTATTCTATCTGCCCTTCATGAAACAGGAAGAGCAAGATTCTCACTGGGAGGTTTTGGATTTGGGGAAGTAGTTTGGGGGAGGTGGATCTAGAGACAGGAGCAAAACAAAGCTTAGAGAAAAGTAAAATAACTCAGACAAAAGCAGGTAGCCAAGTATCTACAATCAATCAAAGACAAACAGCAGAATCTGGCACACACTGTATACAAAGGCAGGTTCTTTTGTGGCGATGCTTAGAAACTGTGGCTGATTGAGATGAAGGTTGAAGAGAGGTGTATACACTCTTCATTTTCCACAAGGAATAATATATTTTCACACATTTCATTCTTTGTTCAGCCATAATCACTGGGGATTTTATCACATTCTAGGGCACTCTTTCTCCAGCTCATGTACAATACAGTACATTCTAAAGTCAGAGAAATTTTCTCAAATATGTAGAATCCAATGAGAAACAATGTGTGAAATCATAAAAAAAAAAAAATTCCTGGCATTGCATACGCATCTAGTGCACATTTTTTATTCAATTTGAATCCTTAGAAAATTATGAACTAATATCAAGGCACATTGTTTTTGATCCATATGCAGTGAAAATCTAATTACCTTGGATATCATCATTGAATGTGCAATACTGGTTTTGATACTTTCTCAGGAGCCGAAATGCATTTATATTGGCAAAATCTTCAAACTGAATAAGGCAGTTCATGCCATACCTGTGGGATAAAACATTCACATTAGAAGTTAATGAAATAACATTTCAAAATAAACCTTTAAAACTAGCCTTTCAGTTCAGTTCAGCTCATTAGCCTATAGAAAAGTCAAAACATTATTTTTTTTTTAAAGGTCCCATCTTGCTACTTAGTACAAATGTGAAATACAATGTAAGTTCAGTAAATATTTACTACATGCATACTACAGAAAAAGCATTTCACTGGCACTGTGACAAACTACAAAGATGACAAAAATATGGTACTTGCAGTTAAGAAATTTAAAAGTTAGTAGAAACTAAGATATTCTGAAATATATGGAAGTACATGAAAAGTAATATAAAAGTGGTATAACAGATGCTGAGAAGACAGGGAACATTCTTTATTGGGCTTACAAACCAGGTAACAAATTGAGTTTTAATCACCTCATGATTTTGAAAGAGATGTAGGGTTCCACAAGCTGAGTAAATAGCAGGAGCAAAGTGACTGAAGTGAAATTTAGGAAACAAAAAAATCTTTAAAAAAAAACAGCAAGAAGCCTCATTTAGCTAAAATGTCATATTCGGTACGTGCAAGGGTGTAGTGAAAGACAAAGTTAGAATTTTATGTTGGAAACCATAAAAATTCCAGCCTAGGATTCTGGTGTTTGTTCTATAGTTACAGTTAAAAACCTTTGAATTTCGAAGGACAGAGGTTTTTATTTCTGAAATTAACCTGTTTGAACCTTTATTTTTATGACCATCCATAACCTAGCCATCCAAGGCAAGGGAAATCAACACCACTGACACTGCATGTATCTGAGAACTGCCAGGGGAAGCCTTATAGGCAGGAACCTCCTTGCTGGGTGATTTAGAGATACTTGGTCTCCAATCTCGGCTAGACTCTCACTGCCATTCTATTTGCATGAGTCCTTTCATTTGTCCTTGGTCAGCTTCCACTTCCACTGTACCCGAAGACTACTCCTAATCTTTGCCAGTCCTTTAAGATCCTGACCTCTTTACTTTCTCCGACTTCCTGGCATAATGAGGGCATAACACATTACCTCCATCGACTATTCTCCCCCCACCGCACCCCACATCTCTATCTTCAGCACTGCCCTTCAGGCGTTAGTCAACAAGGTGTTCCTCTTCCTGCTCAAGTTAACTCACCACCAGTGCCCACATTTTCATCCCTTCTTTCCTAATTAGTTCCCTTTCTCCTATCTATTACAATGCATTCTTCTGGACCTCCGATAGGCAGGCGATACCAGTCTAATGGCAAAAACTGAAGAGAAACCAAAGAACCTCTTGATGAAGGTGAAGGAGAAGAGTGAAAAAGCTGGCCTAAAACTCAGTATTTAAAAAACTAAGATCATGGCATCCAGTCCCATTATTTCATGGCAAATAGAAGGGGAAAAGGAGGAAGCAGTGACAGACTTCCTCTTCTTGGGTTCTAATCTCACTATGGATGGTGACTGCAGCCATGACATTAGAAGATGACTGCTTCTTGGCAGGAAAGCTATGACAAACTTAGACAGTATGTTAAAAAGCAAAGACATCGCTTTGCCACCGAAGTCCATATAGCCAAGGCTTTGGTTTTTCCAATAGTCATGTACAGTTGTGAGAGCTGAACCATAAAGAAGGCAGAGTGTTGCAGAACTGAGGCTTTCGAACTGTGGTACTGGAGAAGGCTCTTGCGAGTCCCTTGGACTGTAAGGAGATCAAATCAGTCAATCCTAAAGGAATATTCATTGGAGGGACTGATGCTGAAGCTCCAATACTTTGGCCACCTGATAGAATAGCTGACTTACTGGAAAAGATCCTGATGCTGGGAAAGATTGACGGCAAAAGGAGAGGGGGGTGACAGAGGATGAGATGGTTGGATGGCATCACCAATGCAATGGACATGAACTTGTGCAAACTCCAGGAGATAGTAAGGGTCAGGGAAGCCTGGCATGTTGCAGTCCATGGGGTCACAAACAGTCGGACGCAACTTGGCAACTGAACAGCAACAACAACAACATTCTTCTGGACAAGTTCCTTCCTCTTCATCGACAGCTGATTTTGAGCTTCTCATTAGAGGCAGAAATGAGAAGTCTTGACCCCAAGTTTTTCCTATCCTTTCCTTTTAATGTACATGAAATAATAGTTTATAGTTTACATTGTTCTCCATCCCCTGTCATCTACCTTCTGCCCTCACAACTCTACTAAAATTGTGTGTTCTAAAATTAGAGAACTTCTGAAATAAAAATCCAAGGAACACTGTTTTCAAACCTTAATTGACTAGCGCTCTTTGCTGCACTTCTGCTAATTGTTTCTTTTTTTCTTGAAACTCTGTTCCCTGGGCTTCTGTGATATCATGCCTTTCTCTGCCTTCCCCCAAACTACTGATCATTTCTTCTTTCTCCCTTAGGGAATTCTTAGCATGCAAACACTGGTGTTTCCCATGACTCGGTCCTTGGTCTACAGCATGGGGCGGGGTGTGTGTGTGTGTGCGTGCAAACACTGGTGTTTCCCATGACTCAGTCCTTGGTCTACACGATGGGGTGGTGTGTGTGTGTGTGTGTGTGTGTCTGCAAACACTGGTGTTTCCATGACTCAGTCCTTGGTCTACATCATGGGGTGTGTGTGTGTGTGTCCTGATAGATATGATCCTGCTCATAGTTTTAATCACTACGTACAGTGACTCCCGAATGTATGTTTCTAGTCTAATCCTGTGAACTTCAAACTTATAAATATCATGATCAGCTGGATAATTTCACTTGAACAAACCTCAAATTGAAAAATTCAAAATTAAACTCATTATATTCCCAAAGAATCTATTAAGTACTCAGCAAATATTTGTTGGATGAATGCAACTTACAAATACCTTTTCATTTAAGCTCAAGGTACAGTCTTCTAGGTAAGGAAAGCCTTGAGTTCCTGGTGAGCTGAGGAGGGGAGATTTGCATTCAGCTCTGCCTGACAATATGGAAGAGTCTGATGTTTCAAGTAAGCTTTAAGTTTAGGATTGACTCTTTTCTGTTACACCTACAGTGTAACAGAAAGGTTCATTACATATGTAAAGGTTCATTACATATACCTTTAAGTATGTATCTTTGAATAATGCCAAGTTATAAAACTAAGGAAACATACAACAGAAAAGTTTTATAAAATTTAATCAGAAAACTAAACCAGTGCAAAGACTGAATAGTGCAAAAGGCTGAATAGGGGCTATGTTTCACTGCAAACCAACTGTTAATACACAGATGCTAAGCACAGGTCTGGTTTTTCAGTGTTTGTTATGGTGCCTCTTCATGGTGAAGTCTGTTTCCTCAAGACTTAAACAAACACCTTCTTATAAATCATCTAGTCTGTATTTCTAACCCAGATCACTTACCGAAACTCAATCATCTTCATGGAACATTTCCAGAGCCAAGTAGTCTCTTGACTCCCAACCTCAACAATTTTTTTTAATGAAAACATGTATTTCCCTGTCTTAGAGACCCAAAGATTAAAGCCACTGTCTTACTATCTTTTTTTTTTTTTAACACACTGTATTCACTTAATTACTATTTCCTATCATTTCTGGGGCTTCCCAGGTGGTGCTAGTGGAAAAAAAACCCACCTGCCAATGCAGGAGACATAAGAGACGCTGGTTCGATCCCCTGGAGGGAGAGCATGGCAATCCACCCCAGTGTTCTTGCCTGAAGAATCCCAGGGCAGAGCAGACTGGTAGGCTATAGTCCATAGAGTTGTACAGAGTCAGACACGACTGAAGCAACTTAGCACACATCATTACTACTACTTAAATATTTTTGTAGCCAAAGAAATTAGTCTTGCCCCTGCTAGGGCTGCAAAAAGTCTACTGGTGTCTCTGCTTCCCTCAAGCATGTGATACAGAGCTGCCAAATTTTTATAAATAGCAACTTCCTCCAGCTACTTCTGTGCTCAAAATTCAGAGCAGACTGCTGTGATGATGACACCCAAATTCCTTAAACTCAAGGGCCTATCATCAAACATTATCTTTTAAATTGCTTTATCTCTCCCTGTATTCCAGGGTAAGTCCCGTCCCCACTGCACCACTTTCCTCTACTCTCAAACGTGCCATGTCCTCCTTCCCACGTCTTTATTTTTTTCCTTTAAGTTTTATTGGAGTAGGGTTGCTTCACAACATTGTCTTAGTTTCTGCTGTGTAGCAAAGTGAATCAGCTGTATGCATAAATATTAACACATGGCCTCTTTTTTGGATTTCCTTCCCGTTTATGTCACCACAGAGCACTGAGTTCCCCCTATGTCTTTATTAAGGCACTGCTATTGCAAATCACCATTACTCTTGAATTGGCAATTATTTTCTATATCAATTATATTGAGTTTAAAACTGCTAGTGTGTAGACGTCTCCTTAACTAGATTAAAAGTTCTTAAGAGACTTAAAACTCTAGCCGATAGTACTACTTCAGTAGAGAAAAGATCAAGCGAATATAAAACGTAAGCAAAAATTTACTTCATACAATAAGAATAACTGATTGTTCAGTGATCTGCACTGCTGAATACTAGGACTATCAGTTGCTCTGAATGCTGCATCAGAGCAATGCTCAGCCATGCGACTGTGCTCACTTAGTGGAGTCTGACTCCTTGTGACCTCAAGGACTGCAGCCCACCAGACTCCTCTGGACATGGAGTTTTCCAGGCAAGGATACTGCATCAGAGTAGGTTTTCCCTTTATTTGCCCAAATTCCAGAAGTTTTAGAGTTTAGCATTTTTCATACTAGTTCAAAAAAAGCATAATCTTTCTATTATTTAAATAGACATGACTCATTTTAGAGTTTTTCTACTATTTAACAAGAAACTAAATCAAATTCATGTTATTTTTTTTTTTTTTTTAAGAATTGGCACTAAGTAGGCTATAGACGTTTTCAGTATCGATAGTTTCTGTTAATAGAAGTAAAAAGGTTAGTCAAACCAAGATTTTTCAAAGAACTCATTTAGTCTTATAAGATGTAAACACATTTTTCTCTTTTGGATAAATTCCCAAATACAAACAGGAATTTAAATCACATTAAATTATGTAAGTCACAATTACTCTTATGATTTTTCTTCATATTTATTTGCCCCTCCTTTGAAACTACTTATTTTCTACAGTTACCTAGGAAAATAAATTCCTACAAAACTATTTTTTCCATCAGCATTTTAAAATTCTGTTCCTTATTCTTTTGTCTTTCTATCAAAGCCATTTTTGAAATATTAGTTATTTGATCAGAAGGCTTTCTGCAGTAGTCCTTTAGGTCATTAAAATAAGTAATATTTCAGCTCAACTAAGCAGTATTAGAAAATTCCCATATGAGCAAAAAGACTGATAGGATATGAGTTAATAAGAAGTCAATGGTCTAAAAGTTCTACAGCCGGACTTACTAATAAAATTTCCGATACTCTCCACTCTGCCCCTAGCCCTGTCTGCCAGTCTTCCACCACCTCCTTCTCCAGTACACAATCTGTTCATCCGGTCCTTTCTTTCCTTCAAGTTCATCCTTCCTACTTTCACCTCTGTATGCTGAAGAAAGTTACTTCAGCTTTGCACTGACTGTCCCCCTGATGAAACCAAGGAGGATCCCGTGGGATTTCTAGGCACAGAAGTCTTTCTGCCTCCTGTTTCTTGATTGTGAAGAATAGCCTTCAACCTCCATGAACTTCCCAGACTTCCTAAGGGCGCATAAGAAACAGCTGCTAGTCAGGGAACGGAGCGGATGCAGAGGCACGAGAGGAAAAGCCAGTAAACTATAATGCAGCCTTGAGGCAGGGTCCCTCGTTTTCCGCTTCTTGCTAATATTAGGCCTCTAATTCCGAGGCAGTCTCAGGGCTTCCCTGGTGGCTCACTGGTAAGGAATCCATCTGCCAGTGCAGGAGACACAAGTTCGACCTCCGACCTGGGAGGATCCCACGTGCCGTGGAGCAGCTAAACCCATGCACCACGATGAGTGAGCGTGTCACCTAGATCCCGGGAGCTGCAGCTACTGAAGCCCACGTGCGCTAGAGCCTGTGCCCCACTGCAACGAGAGAAGCCACCACAACCAGCAGCCTGTGCGCTGCAACCAGAGCTGCCACTTGCCACTAGAGAAAAGCCGCGAAGCAAAGACGACCCAGCACAATCAGAACTAAACAAATGAAATTATTTTAAAAAAAGAAGTTTCGAAGTACCAGATTCTGACACCATAATGCTATATAATGCCATTCTAGGAAACTGTTTAGCTATCCTGATTAAAAATTACTAAAATGTTAAGAATGGGCAAAAGCATCTCCATGGTTACAAATCATTATCCTTTTATAAAAATAAAAAAAAAAAACCTTAGCAGAGAAGCAAGCTTTGTGGCAGCAACTGATCATCCCAAGCATAAATATCAGTCAAGGTCGTCTGGTGCTCCTCATGGCTCCTTCCCGTGGTTCCTCTTCTGGTTCCTAAGCAGCCCTCCTTCACAAAGTAAAGGCTGCGTGTTTTGAGGCAGTGTGCTCCTACGCTTCGCTCCTGCTGTGTCATGTACTGTGGTCCAGCAGCATCAGACGCTCTATTATTATGTTCCAAAGCCCCAGAGCCTTGTGGTTACAAGATGTGAGGAGGAACCAGAGCCTCCTCAGCTCTATTCCCGGACCTACTACTTACTTGAGCCCATGGTTTGGGGCTGTTTCCAACTTCTCTGTGGTTAAAATGAAATCCCCACAATATGATTTGCCTTCAGTGTTTAGGATACAATGTGGTCAGGCTATAAATTTATAATGTTTTCTAAGTGAAATTTGGGAATAGGCATAGGAAGTAAAGGGCACACAAGAGACCTTATCATTCACAAAAGGGTATTTTAGAATCGTTCCGTGGAGAATACCGCCTATCAGTTTTCATCTCATGAATTTTCTCTACCTGGTAGTTAACTCTGATGTGAGTCCTAAAGATTTAGAGAGAGGCATCCTGAATTCATTTTGTAATACAAGCGTCTTGCATCATATAATGAAAGAAAGCCATAGAAAGGATATTTTGTTCCAGATTGAACCAGCCTTTTCTCTATGAAATTATAAGCAGTGGAACACAAGGGTGTTAGCCAACTGGATTCTACATGACTATGAAAAGAACCTACTATTTTATGATCAAAATATCACATAAAACAGTGGGTATATAGTTTTAGAAGTTAACAGAAATACCACCCAGAAAATTAACATGTAAAAACTGGAGAGCACTTTCTCTTGTGGCATTGTTAAGTTAGACAAAACCCTTCTTACAGTTGACGGTACTTACTAAGTGCCAGACATAGTTCTCCACACTTCATGGAAATTATCTCATTTAACTCTCTCAGAGGGGAAGGCAGGTATTATCCATTTTACATATGAAGAAACTGAGCTCAGAGGGATTTAGGGCCATGGTTGAGTTCATGCTGCTAATAACCAGTAGAGTAGGGGCTGAACCACAGGGCCAATGGTTTTAACTACTTTATATACTGGCTTCTACCGGAGAAGGCAATGGCACCCCACTCCAGTACTCCTGCCTGGAAAATCCCATGGATGGAGGAGCCTGGTGGGCTGTGGTCCATGGGGTCGCTGAGAGTTGGACATGACTCAGTGACTTCACTTTCACTTTTCACTTTCATGCATTGGAGAAGGAAATGGCAACCCACTCCAGTGTTCTTGCCTGGAGAATCCCAGGGACGGAGGAGCCTGGTGAGCTGCCATCTATGGGATCGCACAGAGTCGGACACGACTGAAGTGACTTAGCAGCAGCAGCATACTGGCTTCTACAGAGCACCAATGTCAACATCAAGGAAGTGCTTTCTTTAGAAAGAAAGGGACTGTACTGAAAAAATAAGGGAGTTATAATTTTACCATAAAATTTTAACATAATGCATTTGTATGCATCCAGTATACTAGGTTATTTTTGTATTAAAAAGTATATGGGCAGATGCTGGTGAAAACATTAGTCTTTCTATGATTACAAACTATCAAGAAGTCACTTTTTAACTAGGTTGACCAAGCATATTTTGACTGAATACATTTTTTTAGGATTTATTAATGGATACAAAGAGCTGGCTCATTCAAAAAGACCGTGATACTGGGAAAGATCACAAGCAGGTGGAGAAGGGGGCAACAGAGGATAAGATGGTTGGATGGCATCACCAACTCAATGGACATGAGTTTGAGGAGAGAGTGAAGGACCGGGGAGCCTGGCATGCTGAAGTTCATAGGGAAGCAAGCAGTCAGACACAACTTGGCTACTGAACAACAATGAACAATTATGAATGTCGAATTATGCAGCATTTAGGAAGTAATTTCGTGTCTGCTGGTATACAGACCAGTTTTAGGACTGGTAATCCAACAGGGACTTACCAGAACGGTTATGATAGCACTCAGCAATATGGAAGTAACGTTCCAAATATGCACAATGGTATGAACCAACAGGCATATGCATATCCTGCTACTGCAGCTGCGCCTATGATTGGTTATCCGATGCCAACAGGATATTCTCAATAAGACTTTAGAAGTATATGTAAATGTCTGTTTTTCATAATTGCTCTTTATATTGTGTGTTATCAGACAAGATAGTTATTTAAGAAACATGGGAAATGCAGAAATGACTGCAGTGCAGCAGTAATTATGGTGCACTTTTTCGCTATTTAAGTTGGATATTTCTCTACATTCCTGAAACAATTTTTAGGTTTTTTTTTGTACTAGAAAATGCAGGCAGTGTTTTCACAAAAGTAAACGTACAGTGATTTGAAATACAATAAATGAAGGCAATGAATGGCCTTCCAATAAAAAATATTTGAAGACTGAATTAAGTGGAAATGGTACTTTATTTTACATATATAATGTCATGTAAAACTTTGCTTAGGTGGTCTTTTTTTTTAATCATAAAACTAAAATTGACTGCTCCTTTCTATAATTTCATTTTGGAAAGTGGGGAGGTCAGAATGCAATTGCTTTAGGTTGATAGCAGTTCTAGGCTAAATTGCATAAAGGCTTTCTTGTGGTGCCTCCCCAAATCAGGTGAGTCATTTAAATAGTCATTTAAATGGTGAAAGGAAATACTAAAACAGGAAACAAGTGTATAGCCCCACCCTTAACTTAGATTGCTTAGTGAGAATATGGATGACTTTGTTCCTTTTGCAAATTTGTAATTTGGGAGAAGTCTTCAGATAACTTTGGAGAGAGATTATATTTGCTCCGGGCTGTACTATTAATTACTGAGGCTGAAAGAATACACCCTTGAAGATGGTTGGCCACAAGCTAAGATTGAATTCCTGTTCTTTGTTCTGCCAGGGGTAGTACAGAAAGGCTAGTCTTCTTAGGCCTCCTGGGGCTGTTAACTAGTCAAACTAGGAGTCATGAATGCCCAGTAATTGAGGGAACTCTGTCAAAATGTAAAGGAGGATGAAAGATATCCTCAAATTTAATGGGTTAATCTATAGAGGAAGCCACATTACCCAAAGCACAGTGACTATGATACAGGTCCTGTTAGTGTCGACATGGGTATTGCTGAAAAGATCTGGTGGGTAGCTTTAACTGTCTCACCAACCTTAATGCTTCATTTGAATGTCTTCTCATGTTTGCAAGGAGAGGATAGGATTTTATGAGACTTCATTTCAATTATGGTTATTGAGGCTTTAATTGGTGTTAATGCCTTACCTCTAAAATGTAAAACAGAATTTTCCAGGGACAAGGAATGGTATTTTTAGGACTGACATTGAAAACTGACCCTATAGTGATTTAACAGTTTACAATAGCATGATTAGTCATTCATTATGACTCTTAAAAGGAGCTTTTGGGGTAGGTTGGAGTATTACTGTTTAATGTCTAAGGTGGGCCTTTTAATTTGTAAACACTGGAATGATTGTGGGGCTGTGGAAAACAAACTCTACCTTTGAAGTAAGTTTTAAAAGACAGTCCACTTTTTAGCATGTGTGTTGTGTCCAGCCTGTGGTTGTCTTAATAAATGTGATTTTTCTCCCCATTCTCTCTTATTTATTTGCGTTGTAGGACTCGTGTGTGTTTTCTGGGAGTGGAAAACACATTAATATTGCCCGGCTTTGCTGTTAATACAGTTGCTTTTCATATACACTGTTCTACTGACTTTTTAAACACTTTCACATGTTCTTGTATGGAAGATTTTTCTGAACCTGTCACATTAACGTGAGGAATTTTCACTGTTCCTGTGTTCTCAGCTCAGTTGCTAGACCATCCTCTTCATAAACTGCCTTTTCCTGGTATTCTAGTAGAATACAGTAGTTTGTTCTTCCACCTGGGTTAGGCTTCTTAGCCACTTATAGGAAAGTCGGAAGTAGAACTATAATGCGTTTTGAAATAAACCGTTTTCTTTAATCTGGGCTGTACCACGATTTGGGCAGGTTTTTTCAAGGCTGGTATTTTTTAAGTGGAAGGGTGGAGTCAAGCTCTGGAAGGGTGTCAAGGGCCCTCTGGTAGAACAACTGCAGTGTACACCAGTGCTTGGTTGTCTGGGGCGTCCACATTACCCTGGAGGGTTTAATATTACTGGGCCATTCTCAGCAGTTTTTGAAGTGTTTTCGGGTTGTGGGTACAGGTGGCCAAGGGCTTACTTTTTAATACATATAAAGGGACTACTTTTATCTTCACAACTCCCCACGCACGTACTTACAGGAGAGGGCAGGAAGGATGGCGACAGCATTTTTAGTAGAGATGCACGAGAGGCCTGGTCTCTTAACATTTAGTACTACAGCCTTTTTTTAAAGGAACTAAGGTTTGTTTTCGGTAACACTACGTTGAGAATGCAAATTACCATTTAAATGAGGTGTATGTAAACGGGAATGTGCAGAACACCTAGGTATTTTGGCAAAAGCAAATAGGAAAGTAAAGCTGATTCTACTGGCAACAGCGGGATAGTAAAAAGCAGATGGCAATTATCTAGCAGCAGTCCGAAGGATCTAGACCTTGAGGAAAGAGGAGGAATCCTGTATTCCCCTGGACGAAAGGGACGGGGCGGCGGCGGCCGGAACGCACTGACGTACTTCCGTGGAAGGGGCCGGTCTCCGCTCACGCTCACTTCCGTCGCGCCTGCGCAACTGGACTCCCGGGCTCGCACTGTTGTGGCGGTTTTTTGGGATCTGCCAGTTAGTAGGAGACTGCTCTTTAACACCCGAGGGCGATGCGCTCTGCTCCAGCCATCAGAGCCTGCCAGAGAGTCTGCCGGTGCCTGTTGTCTGGGTTTGGGGGCCAAGTAGATGGGAGGCAGCCGGAGCAGTTGGCGGAACGGACAGNTTTTTGGGATCTGCCAGTTAGTAGGAGACTGCTCTTTAACACCCGAGGGCGATGCGCTCTGCTCCAGCCATCAGAGCCTGCCAGAGAGTCTGCCGGTGCCTGTTGTCTGGGTTTGGGGGCCAAGTAGATGGGAGGCAGCCGGAGCAGTTGGCGGAACGGACAGGCTCCTTCGTAGGGCCCGTGAGGTCGAAAGCGGAGCTACCCCGAAACGAGCCGAGAGAGGCCCCCGAGTCTGGTGGTGAGGGGAGCGAGACGCTGGTAGAGATCTGTCAGAAGAGACGTTTCCTCAGTGGCACCAAGCAGCAGCTTAGCCGAGATTCTCTTCTAAACGGATGCCACCCCGGCCTTGGCCCCTTGGGCGTAGAGTTGCGGAAGAACCTGGCGGTCGAATGGTGGTCCTCGGTGGTGGTGTTCAGGGAGCAGGTCTTCCCGGTAGACGCCCTCCATCGTGAACCGGGTCCTTCGCTGCCCGTGGACAATGGCTTCAGGTTAGTTTCAGCAGAAACGCTGCGCGAAATCTTGCAAGACAAAGAGCTGAGTAAGGAACAGCTAGTAGCATTTCTTGAGAACTTACTAAACACTTCTGGGAAACTACGGGAGAATCTTCTTCACGGTATGCTTCACGATTTCATGCTTTAAATAGGTATCGGGGTGGAAAGGCAGTCGATTTCACGAATTGCAGCTGGCCCTTTAGTCACGTGGAAAGGAAATTACCTGGATCTGTCTTCTTGACGTAGTTGGGTTTATTGACAGTCTTGCTACCTTGGAGACAACTGGTTCATGGGATCGTTATTGTTTCTTAAAAGAATCTGGTTCAAGGATCTAGTAAAGCTGTCAGTTTCCCAAGGCAACCGTAGTATAGTTCAATTGCGTAGTCCTAGAATTAGGACCTAAGTTAAATCGCGTGTTTGAATCGTTGGTTCATTGTTACTAAAATACTAACAAGTATTTCCACAGTTACTCTTCTGTTTTTTTAAAAAACACACAAAAGACTTAGCAAGAGCTCGTTTTGGGACTTACCCCGGTGGTCCAGTGGTTAAGACTCCAAGCTTCCAGTGCAAGGGTGTGGCTTTGATCCCGGGTCAGGGAACCAAGATCCCATATGCCGCATAGCCAAATTAAAAAAAAAAAAGAGCTCGTTTTTCCAAAGTAACAAGAAAATGCCCTCCCTCAGTTTTTCTTACTGATCTACATAATCTGTTATTTGAAGAGACCTTCAGGTAATTTTTGAATTGGCAGAATAATAGGACTGATCAAGTTTTATAAGTGATTCTTGAGTGAATACACAGAACTTTGTAGGGCACAGTATACCTTTAAAGTTAAATAGTACATGATAGTAGAGATCCGGGGAGGGGGAGTGAAATCAGATTTTTTTTTTAAAAGCATCTCATCTTTGCAACATGTCCTTGCCATTTTGTTTTTATTAAGCGGTACTAGGAAGTAATTTGAAATAACCAATGTCCATGGTCTCTGAAAATTAGGACCTATATTATAACCTTTTAAAGTTTTCCTAAGACAAACTTAAACTGTTGAGTAAATGTGACAATTTTGATTTGAACTACTTTAATTATTCACGATGGTTTTACTTTGGGGAAGTTAAATCACTTTTCATGACCATGTCCCAAAACAAATCAATTTTTTCTTTCCTATGAGAAAATGAAACATAGCTGTCTTAGATTCATGAACGTATTTATTGATGAGCCAGACATTCTCTTCCCTTTAAGAAACTTAAATCCATGCATTTGCCTAATCTTTCGGTTGTCTAGTGCTTCTAGCTTTCAAGTACCAGTTTGCCATTTCTTTCTATGCCTCATGCCCTTGCCTTCTTTATTTCACATCTGAACTATTGCGGTAGCCTCTGCGTATGAATACTTTGGCCACCTGATTCGAAGAGCTGACTCATTTGAAAAGACCCTGATGCTGGGAAAGATTGAAGGACAGAGGAGAATGGGATGACAGAGGATGAGATGGTTGGATGGCATCACCGACTCAATGGACATGAGTTTGAGTAAACTGCAGGAGTTGGTGATGGACAGGGAAGCCTGGTGTGCTGCAGTCCATGAGGTCGCAAAGAATCAGACACGACTGAGTGGCTGAAGTGATCTAAGTATGAATGGTTTTTAAAAATTCTCAGCCATTATATCTCCAAAGATCACTGCTGCCCTATTCTCTTTCTTCTGTCCTGTGATTAGTTATGCATATGTTAGACTTCCCCCATCTTGTTACCAACTTTCTTGAACACATTGATCACATTTTAAAGTCTGGTCTGATAACTCAGTTATGTCTGTTTCTAGTATCTGTGTTACTCTGGACTTTTGTTCATTTGGACTTTTCTCTTGATTTTCTAAGTAATTTGTGTATTAATTGTAGAGATAAATTGACGCTCTGGGTGACATTTTCTTCTATCTGTGGGCTAGTAACTTTCTTGAACACATTGATCACATTTTAAAGTCTGGTCTGATAACTCAGTTATGTCTGTTTCTAGTATCTGTGTTACTCTGGACTTTTGTTCATTTGGACTTTTCTCTTGATTTTCTAAGTAATTTGTGTATTAATTGTAGAGATAAATTGACGCTCTGGGTGACATTTTCTTCTATCTGTGGGCTAGCGGGTGGGGATTACTTTGCCCAAAGCAGGCAGTTAGGGCATATTTATCCAGAATGTTCATTGACAGCTTCGTTTTCACTTTACCCCTAGAAGGCAACCCTTTAGGTGTCCCTAGTGAAAGGCTGGGGTGTTTGCCAGGGCCTCTTTCTTATAACCTTCAGACTACAATTTTTATACTTCCCAGCCCCGTACGATGCCAGCGTTTCAGCTTCTCAGCTCTGCTACTTAAGATTGGAAAAGCAACACTAAATGTTGCCTTCGCCTCTCTCTCTTCATTTCCCTCCAAATCTTGGACCCTCAGTCCTTACTGCCTTGATAGCTCTCTTGTGTCTTTAAACAGATTTTTTAAAGCTTCTCGGCCAAGCTTTTCTTGTCAACCAGCTTGCCAATTATTACAGAAAGTGGAAATCTCAAGTAACTTGAACACAGTGTCGTCATTTAGTGAGATATAATCTGAGTGTAAGAAATCTTCAGCTTTGATTTATTCTAAGTAGAAATGTTGGATTATAGTTCTGAAGCTATTTTACATATATTTTGTGCATGCCTGCTCAGTTGTGTCCAACTCTGAGCAAATCTACCCACGGATAGATTTATTAGGAACCAAGATTTTCACTGTAGGGAAAAAGATACAAAGCAGATAAGGATAAACTTTGTAATATTAAATTTGAATTGACTATCAGTATGAACTTATTTTAAAAATACATATTTCCTAACTTTCTTCGTTGAAAAGGCCTAGAAACAATGACAATAGCAATGAGCACACCTAGAATTAAGTTTCTAAAAGGAACCAGTACTTGGAGAAATGTATCATTCCAGGTCCGGGGCAGGGACAATATAAGGTGACTTTGGGACAGTTCATGGTGCTAGAAAGCAAAAAATTACTAGAAGATTAAGTATTGTTGTTCAGTCGCTAAGTTGTGTCCGACTCTGCGACCCCATGGACTGCAGTGCACCAGGCTTCCCTGTCCTTCACTATCTCCCAGAATTTGCTCAAATTCATGTCCATTGAGTCAGTGATGCCATCCCACTATCTCACCATCCTCTTCTTTTGCCTTCAATCTTTTCCAGCATCAGGGTCTTTTTCATTGAGTGGGCTCTTCCCATCAGGTAGCCAAAGTATTGGCGCTTCATTCAGCGTCAGTCCTTCCAATGAATATTTAGGGTTGATTTCCTTTAGGATTGACTGCTTTGATCTCCTTGTGGTCCAAGGGACTCTCAAGAGTCGTCTCCAGCACCACAATCCAAAAGCATCAGTTCTTTGGCACTTAGCCTTCTTTATGGTCCAACTCTGATATTCATACACGACTACTGGAAAAACCATATCTTTGACTATACTATACAGAACTTTGTCGGCAAAGTGATGTCTCTGCTTTTTTATACACTGTCTAGGTATGTCATAGCTTTCCTTCCAAGGAGGAGAAGTGGGTTTATGATAAAAGGACTTAGATACTGGCTTGAAGGAGATTCCCACTGGCTAAATTTGGGACAAATTGAACATTAAAGTAAATATTGATGGTAATGGATGAAAACACATTAAATAAAAATCTAATCCACAGTGTTAATGAAAAAAATAAGTAATTAAGGCTTTTGGTAGAAAGAGGAGTTGCAGAGAGTTTGTTTTAATAGGAGCTGTGCAGTAAATATAGAAGGAATGCTAGAAGAGAAAAACTACCTTTGTAATCCTTGATACAATAATTCAAGCAGGCGTCATCAGTGAATTCTAAAAGATTGGGTGGAAGATTTTTGGGGAGCAGGATAATAGTGGGGAATGGATATTCACTGCCTTAACTAGTTAATCTAAATCTGGTTTCATTAGAAATGGGATCATTTGATACTAGGTTCCTCCTATTAGGATGCAATAAGACATAACATATCAACTAGGTAGTATTCTTGCTAAAAATGTTTAACCCAAATTAAATCATAAGGGAACATTCAGACAAGTCTGATTTGAGAGTAATCTGTGACTGGCCTGTACTCAAATCAGAAGTCAGTGTTATTAAAATCAAAGTTGGAGAAGTCAGAGAAATAGTCTAGATTTAGAGTGATTTAAGAAACCTAATCAAAATGCAGAGCATTAACCTTGATTAGGGAGAAAAAGACAGCAATAAATGGCCTTTGGGGGTGACAGAAAATAGAATATTGATCATATGTTAGATGAAATCATGACATG
Source organism: Oreotragus oreotragus (assembly GCA_006410675.1). Classification (NCBI taxonomy): domain Eukaryota; kingdom Metazoa; phylum Chordata; class Mammalia; order Artiodactyla; family Bovidae; genus Oreotragus; species Oreotragus oreotragus. The sequence goes on along the minus strand of SJYX01010444.1, from coordinate 100,433 downwards.
ATTACTGGTGTAATAAAGGTGTACAGTGAATAGTTTTAATTTTAGGAGGTGCCTGCTGAAATGTTTTGTGGTGAATAAGAAAAAGCAATGTGGCAAAATGTTTACAGTTGGTGAATCTAGGTGAAGGATTTACAGATGTTTATTGCACTATTCTTTCAACGTTCTTGTAGATTTGAAAATCTTCAAACTAAAAAGTTGGAGAGCACTACTTGAAATTAAGTGGTAATCAGCTAAAATCTACTTTAGCTGCATGTCGCTCTACTTACTGCTGTGTTAGCCTTATATTACTAATTTGTCTATAAACTGACCGAAATGATTGGGTTTATAAAACAGGTTTATACAGTGATTGATTTTTTTTCAACAGGTGCCTTGGAGCACTATGTTAGTTACCTGGATCTGATAAACAAGAGGCTCCCTTTTGGCCTTGCTCAGATTGGAGTGTGTTTTCACCCTGTGTCTAATACTAAGCAGACACCTGATGGTGTTAAAAGGTACACAGAAAATGGCATATAACTTGGCCTTGTGTTAAACCTCTTTCACTTTGGGATATATGATTTTCAAATAAATGATTTCTTATATTTCTGATATCCAAAGAATTGGTGAAAAGACTGAAGCTTCTCTGGTATGGTTTACTTCTGCAAGAACTGCAAGCCAGTGGCTTGATTTCTGGTTACGTCATCGACTCCTATGGTGGAGAAAGGTACTGCAATAATTAACCTTTAATTTCATAATGAATAGGCAAACTGACTAAGTAAGAAGTAATACTTCTTTATAATAAATGAAATTTTATTTGATGTAGCTATGTTATATTTATGAGGCGGCTATGAAAATTAACAAGTACATATAAAAAAACTCTCTGTAATGATTTTCATTGTTCTGTAAGACAAAGTTACTTTGGTAAAGGTGTTTGTTGATGTTTTGGTCAGAAACTTTTGCTGGTAAGACTTCAACAAAATAAAGCTCAAATTCTCTTACCTGGCATTCCTGACTGGTATAGAGTTTGACCCTTGCCCACTCTTACAGCTTTAGCTTTTCCTCCCAACCTCCATGAACTCTCCATGTTAGTCAAATGGTCCTGTAATTTACAGTCAAGTTTCAATGTAAGCCTAAGAGAGAAAAGCTGAAGTAAGCATTTTTGTCTTGCTGTTGTCTCTAACTCTCAGAATCTCCAAATACTCACCTAAAGTAAATGAAATGATCACAACTACTCAGTTTTATGGAAGGATGAGAATGGTATGTGATACTTCCTTTTGTATCGAAGTTCATGGTTCCTTCCCTTCTTGTTAATTGACCACAGACAGGCTAAATAGCATTTTCTGTCATTTGTTCAGATTAAAAAACAGTATTTTTAGCAGTATAGTCATTCATATTTAATTAAGCTTAACAGTTCTTATATGGAACTTGACCAATTTCATTCAGTTGCTACAGGCAACTTTACTTTTTAATGTTTATTTTAATATGTTAATAAGACAAACTTTCCTTTCCAGTTTGCTATGAGTCCATCTAACTTCAGCAGTGGAGATTGTCAGGATGAAGCAGGCCGAAAAGGAAACAAACTTTACTACAATTTTCCCTGGGGAAAGGAGCCAATAGAAACCCTGTGGAATCTAGGAGATCATGAACTTTTACACATGTATCCTGGAAGTGTGGCTCAATTACATGTATGTTTTCCCTTGTGCTTCTATGTATCTATCCTTTACCTAGATTCTCTAACCATGATCATTTTTAAGATATACTTTTTAAAAAACCCTCTGACTTGTACATTTTTTTTTTAAATTTTATTTATTAGTTTTCTGCTGAGTCAGGTCTTAGTTGTGGTGCACAGACTTAGTTGCCCTGTGGAATATGGAATCTCAGTTCCCAGACCAAGGGTCTAACCCTTGTCCCCAGCGTTAGAAGGCAGATTCTTAACCACTGGACTACCCTGTGATCATTTCTGAACCATTTGAGAATTAACTGTAGACATGGTGGCTGGCCCAAGACTTCTCAGTACTTCAGTATGCATTTCTCAAGAATTACAAGGACTCACCTATATAACTGCAATGCGGTCATTATGATCAGGAAAGTAACAGTAATCTGCTATTACTGTCAAATCCACAGAACCCTTCAAATATAATCAGTTATTCCGATCTGCCCTTTATAGGTCCAGGATCCAATCGAGGATTGGCTTTCAAGTAGATGTCCTGTGTTCTTAGTCCCCTTCAAATGAGCAGTTCCTTTTATCTTTCCTCATCTTTCATGACCTTGAGATTTTTGAAGAGTACAGGCCAGTTGCTCTGTAGAGCGTCCCTTGGTTGGAGTTTCCTTCATGTGTTTTTTGCTAGGCATGCCACAGCGAACGGTGCTACCCTTTCCTCAGTGCATCATATCAGGAGGCATGTGATAGCAGTTTGTTACTGGTGATATTAACTTTTATCACTTGATTAAGATGATCCTACTAGGTTTCTCCATTGTAAAGCTGGTAAGTATTTTGAGGTTATTCATTGGCAAGTAATTAATAAGTCTTTTGTGGGCAGATGCTTTACGTAAAAATAACCTGTTTCTCGCCAAATTTTGACCTGCTGATGTTACAGCATCTTTCTTGCCCAAATCAGTGATTACTGTAAGGGTTGCCAAAATGATACCGTTTAAATTAGTTTCATCATTCTGTCTAGATTTATTGATCAGTTTGTATTCTGATTCTGTAAGTCTAAAATGTGATTTTAGGACGTAGTTCTGCTGAATAATGCTTTATTTTTGTTGTACTTTTCTATTGAGGGCCGAGACGGGCGGAAAAACGTGGTTCCTTCTGTTTTATCTATAAATGGAGATCTGGACCGAGGCATGCTGGCCTACCTCTATGATTCTTTCCAGCTAACAGAGAACACCTTTACAAGAAAGAAAGATCTTCATAGAAAGGTACTTTGATATTTCAGAGACAGCCTTGGAAAGTTAAAAATACAGGTTTCTCCCCTCTTTTTTATGTTAGCATACTTGGTTTCTAACATAAACTCTGAATAATAATTTTTTTAGTGCAAGTAATTGAAATATTTTTCAGGTTTCTTAGAGAATGCGGCCACAGGAAGAATAAGCAGGTTCTCGCAGAATTAGAACCAGGAATCCCTACTGGGTGACCCCAAAGGTGTTTCTGTTTGATCTTGGGCAGCTAGACAGCTCTCTCTGACTCTCAGCCCCTGAGCCTCTTCACTGATGGCTTCCACTTACATCAGAAGCAAAATGTTAAATAGAAGTAAGATCAGCCAGACTTGTGGTATTGACCTCTCCGCTTCTGGTCTGACCCCAAGTGGCTGGTCACTGGGTCACAGGAGCAGGCCATGGGTCTGGGTCAAGGAAAAGGCTTATTTTAGGATGTGCAGTTTTAGCATTCTTACGGGCTCGAAATCAAGAGAGAGGAGGGGTTGGAGCTGTAGGAGAGAAATGAAATGCCTAATGGAGCAAAATTTTGGAAGAAACAAGGATTAAGACAGAACCAAGAATACATGTTGGTTGGGGGAGGGAGGGTTGTCTTGAAAAGGATTACTTTAAACAGCAGGGAGGAAAAACAATAGTATAGATAAAAATAGGCTGCCGGGGCTGTTTAGCCTTTGAAGGAAGCTTTACTCACATCCTTTGTTTTCTTGGGGAATTCAGAACCAAGATTGTTAGCTTAAAAGGTGAAGGAGTAGGGGTTTAAGTGGCAAAAGTTTGGAATAGTCCTGTTGCCCTCAACTGTGACAGGGAGCGTCTCCAAATCAAAAGTTTTCACATGTTGAGTGCTCACCTGGCGTCAGACACCACCAGCTTGTAGCTCCACTCTGCACAGTTAGTGATTTATTATGCAGTGTTCATTTAGCCTGATGTGGCCATTCTGGGCGTTGGGATTTATGAGGCATTTGTGGTAAACAAACAAGGGAGATCCCTTCTTTCTCTTATACCCCACTTCTAAACCATCAGGAAAACCTCTTTGACTCTGTCTCCAACATATATCCTGAATCTGGCCTTTTCTTAGCACCTGCCCTGCTTGAACTCTGATCTGAGCCACCATCATCCCCACCGCCCTGCGCTGATTGGCCCTTTTGAACATTCATGTTACTTGGCTCCTCTGGGTTAAACCCTCCAGTGAGCTCCTCTTCTTCTTCTGGGCAAAAGCTCAAGCCCCTTAAAATGTTTTACAAAGCCTTTTTCTTTTTGACCTCCAACTCGTCTCCACGTTACTCGGGCTGCTCCAGCAATACAGACATCATTGTTTCTAGAACATGCCAGGTGTACCCCCAGAGCTGTGTCATCAGTCCTCCCCTTTGTCTGAGTGCTCTTCCTCCAAACGCACAAGTCTTGCCCCTCAATCTGCTTTCAAATCTTTGCTCAAATGTCACCTCAGAGAGGAGACTTTCTCTTATCACTTTATTTAAAGTTGCAAACAGCCCTCCCCTAGCTACCCCCTCCCCTTGCCAACACATATCTTCTTTCTTTCTTTTTTTAAGTGCTTACTACCTTCAAATACAGAGCTTCCCTGGTGGCTCAGATGATAAAGCATCTGCCTGCACGCGGGAGACCTGGGTTTGATACCTGGGTTGGGAAGATCTCCTGGAGAAGGCAGTGGCAACCCACTCCAGTACTCTTGCCTGGAAAATCCCTGGTAGACTACAGTCCCTGGGGTCGCAAAGAGTCGGACACGACTGAGCGACTTCACTTGCTTTTCTTTTCCTACCTTCAAATATATTACTTTTTTATTTTGTTATCTTCTTCCCATCATGAGGGACAGGGATTTTTGTCCCCACCGCCTAGAACTGTTTCTCGTACCAAGTGTTAAATGGCTGAATGAATGTGTAGCATGATGGGTTTAGGCAGAGAAAGTGCAAGTGATAAGGCGAGTGGCGCAGGCTGGGTAGTGAAGGCAGTGGTTCCTTCGAAAGGGCATTTCAACTGAGGGAAAATGGAGTTGTCAGGAGAGAGGGGAGCATCAAGAGGGTGTCTTTCTGCAGAATGCCTAAGTGCAGAAATCTATGGCAGCTGACCGTATACGACTGATGCATCTTCACATGACTCTTTATGACCTCAGCTAGCTTCATTTTCACACATAAAATTTTAACTGTTGAAGAAGCTTCGTGTTTGTTGGTGCTTGTCCTTTTTACCCCTGCTCTTTAAATTGTTTTAGGTGCTTAAACTTCACCCTTGTTTGGCCCCTATTAAAGTTGCTCTGGATGTGGGACGAGGCCCAACAGTGGAACTAAGACAGGTGGGTTAAATAAGCTTTAATGTCTTGATTTCTGCTATAACCATTATTCCAAGTAAATGAGTAGTTTGCCATCTAAGTTTTATTTTGATTCATTTAAAAATTTTTTAAACTAAATAATGAACTGTGGATAAATACTGTGATTAATTAATGCAATTTGAAATATACAAAAGAAACTGAACACACTTGCGTGGATTTTGCTGTTAATGTCATGCTCAGTCATAACTGCATTTTTAAAAATGAGTATACATAATTTTGGTGATCAAAATATTTGTACAGAAGTCTAGTGAGTAACTTCTTACCTTTTCTCTTTTTAACACTTTTTTTTTAATTGGAGGATAATTGCTTTACAGTGTTGCATTGGATTCTGCCATACAACAACTCGAATGAGCCATAATTATATGTATATCCCCCAGCTCTTGAAGCTCCCTCCACTCTCCCACCCCCTCCTCTAGACCGTCGCAGAGCAGCAGGTTGGGCTCCTTGTGTTACACAGCAGCTTCCCGCTAGCTAGCTACTTGACACAGGATACTGTTTTATATGGGCTTCCCTGGTAGCTCAGCTGGTAAAGACTCCACCTGTAATACAGGAGACCCTGGTTCGATTTCTGGGTTGGGAAGTTCCCCTGGAGAAGGGATAGGCTACCCACTCCAGTATTGGGCTTCCCAGGTGACTCAGATGGTAAAGAATCTACCTGCAGTGCAGGAGGCCTGGGTTCGATCCCTGGGTTGGGGAGATCCCCTGGAGGAGGGCATGGCAGCCCACTCCAGTATTCTTGCTTGGAGAACTCCCTTGGACAGAGGAGCCTGGTGGGCGACAGTCCACGGGGTCTCAGAGTCAGACACGACTGAGCGGCTCAGCACAGCCCAGTATCGTAATCCGTCAGCGCTGCTCTCTCAGTTGGTCCCAGCCTCTGCTTCCCTCACCGTGTCCGCAAGTCTGTTCTCCGTGTCTGCATCTCCGTTCCTTCCCTGCAGACAGGTTCATCAGCGCTGTTCTCCTAGATTCCATATATATGCATTCAGTTCAGTTCAGTTCAGTTGCTCAGTCGTGTCTGACTCTTTGCGACCCCATGAATCGCAGCACGCCAGGCCTCCCTGTTCATCACCATCTCCTGGAGTTCACTCAGACTCACATCCATCGAGTCAGTGATGCCATCCAGCCATCTCATCCTCTGTCATCCCCTTCTCCTCCTGCCCCCAATCCCTCTCAGCATCAGAGTCTTTTCCAGTGAGTCAACTCTTCTCATGAGTTGGCCCAAGTACTGGAGTTTCAGCTTTAGCATCATTCCTTCCAAAGAAATCCCAGGGTTGATCTCCTTCAGAATGGACTGGTTGGATCTCCTTGCAGTCCAAGGGACTCTCAGGAGTCTTCTCCAACACCANCCCAGCATCAGAGTCTTTTCCAATGAGTCAACTCTTCTCATGAGTTGGCCCAAGTACTGGAGTTTCAGCTTTAGCATCATTCCTTCCAAAGAAATCCCAGGGTTGATCTCCTTCAGAATGGACTGGTTGGATCTCCTTGCAGTCCAAGGGACTCTCAGGAGTCTTCTCCAACACCACAGTTCAAAAGCATCAATTCTTCGGTGCTCAGCCTTCTTCACAGTCCAACTCTCACATTCATACATGACCACAGGAAAAACCATAGCCTTGACTAGACGGACCTTAGTCGGCAAAGTAATGTGTCTGCTTTTGAATACACTATCTAGGTTTGTCATAACTTTTCTTCCAAGGAGTAAACGTCTTTGAATTTCATGGCTGCAGTCACCATCTGCAGTGATTTGGGAGCCCCAAAAAATAAAGTCTGACACTGTTTTCGCTGTTTCCCCATCTATTTCCCATGAAGTGATGGGACCCGATGCCATGATTTCGTTTTCTGAATGTTGAGCTTTAAGTCAACTTTTTCACTCTCCTCTTTCACTTTCATCAAGAAGCTTTTTAGCTCCTCCTCACTTTCTGCCATAAGGGTGGTGTCATCTGCATATCTGAGGTTGTTGATATTTCTCCCGGCAATCTTGATTCCAGTTTGTGTTTCTTCCAGTCCAGCGTTTCTCATGATGTACTCTGCATAGAAGTTAAATAAGCAGGGTGACAATATACAGCCTTGACGTACTCCTTTTCCTGTTTGGAACCAGTCTGTTGTTCCATGTCCAGTTCTAACTGTTGCTTCCTGACCTATATACAGATTTCTCAAGAGGCAGGTTAGGTGGTCTGGTATTCCCATCTCTTTCAGAATTTTCCACAGTTTATTGTGATCCACACAGTCAAAGGCTTTGGCATAGTCAATAAAGCAGAAAGATGTTTTTCTGGAACTCTCTGGCTTTTTCCATGATCAGCGGATGTTGGCAATTTGCTCTCTGGTTCCTCTGCCTTTTCTAAAACCAGCTTGAACATACAATATTTGCTTTTCTGACTTCACTCTGTATAACAGGCTCTAGGCTCACCCACCTCACTAGAACTGACTCAAATTCACTCCTTTTTATGGCCGAATGATACTCCACTGTGTATAGGTGCCACATCTTCTCTGTCCATTCACCTGTCAGTGGACATCTAGGTTGCTTCCATGCCCTAGCTTTGGTAAATAGTGCTGCAGTGAACATTGGGTTACATGTGTCTATTTGAATTGTGGTTTTCTCAGGGTATACGCCCAATAGTGGGATTGCTGGATCATAAGTAAGTAAGTAAAGTCACTCAGTCGTGTCCAACTCTTTGTGTCTCCGTGGACTGCAGCCCACCAAGCTCCTCAGTCCATGGGATTCTCCAAGCAAGAATACTGGAGTAGGTTGCCATTTCCTTCTCCAATATGATGGCTTTATTCCTAGTTTTTTAAGGAATCTCCATTGCTGTTCTCCAGTGGCGGTATCAATTTACAATCTCACCAACAGTACAAGAGGGTTCCCTTTTCTCCCTGTCCTCTCCAGCCTTTATTGTTTGTAGATCTTTTTGATGATGGCCATTCTGACCGGAGTGAAGTGATATCTCATTGTAGTTTTGATTTGCATTTCTCTAACTCTGAACGATGCTAAGCATCTTTTCATGTGTTCATTGGCCATCTTAACATTTTGATGCTTGTTGGGATCAGCACAAGCTCTAGATTTACAATCTTATTTTATTTTTTAATATATCTGGTCAAATTAAATACTCTTAAAAAAAGCCAGGGCCCCTTCAGCAGTCATTTCTGTCTGGGTGACTCAGACCATCCGGGATTGAGTGAGGACTCTTGAAAGGTTAACTGGCTTTCTCGAGGTCTTGGGGAGGGTCTGGGAAGGTGGTGATAATGAGCTCAGGGAAAGGGAAAGCGAATGGCTTGATTTCCACATTTGCCCCCAGGATTGAGGAAGACTTCCCAAACACCCTGGGGCTTCCCTGGTAACTCAGAGGTTAAAGCGTCTGCCTGCAATGCGGGAGATCTGGGTTCGATCCCTGGGTTGGGAAGATCCCCTGGAGAAGGAAATGGCTACCCACTCCAGTATTCTTGCCTGGAGAATCCCATGGACGGAGGAGCTTGGTGGGCTACAGTCCACAGGGTCGCAAAGAGTCAGACATGACTGAGCGACTTCACTTCCCTTCCCAAACACCCCAGGAGGTACCGAGTTCCTAGGGAGGTTCTTTTTTTTGCTTTCAGGACAAAGAAGAAGTCTGCCTCTTAGATTCTCATGATTGCCACTGCAGGCCCTCTGTTCTGTTTCCAAGAAGAACAGTATACCACTTGGTGCCCCACGCGTTTTACCAAGCGAGCAGTATCTGTTCTGTTTTTAACTTTTTCCCTCAGCTTTATGACAGAGAGAATCCTTATGCTAGTAACTTTCTGGGCCATGGAAGAGGTTTTGTGGGTTGTTTTTACAGGGATTGGATTTTGGGATAAAATGAACATGCAGCTTTAATTTCACTATATCAGTTAGATTGCTCTCCAAACTGGCTGTACCTGTTTGTGGACTGTCTGTGACATGAGGGCTCTCATTTCCTCATAATCATGCAGAGAGCTTTTTCTTTCCTCTTCCACCTTCTGTTAGGAAGAGGTCATTTTCTGCTGGCAACCGCTAACTTACTAAAACTCCTATTAGTCTTTTTCCTGTTACTTTCTAAGATTTATTAATATCTTTATTCTCATTTGTCCCCAAAATACCATATACCTTAACACCCATTTACTTTGCTCTGGTCTTTCCCTGGGAACTTGCTAGAAATGCAAATTCTTGCCAAACCTGCTGAATCAGAAACTCTGGGGTGAGGCTGAGCCATCTGTGTTTTGCAAGCCCTCCAGGTGTTACTGAAGCTAAAGTTTGAGACCCAGTGCTCTAGTGTAAGCACATGCTCTCACGTGACCAACCCTTCCACTTGCCATTACCCTCCGCCTCCCACCACGGACATTTGGTAAAGTTTGGGGACAGTTTCGGTTGTCACAAGGTGAGGGAGAGTGCTCCAGGCATCTGATGAAGGCCAGGGATGCTGCTAAACATCTTGTGTCAGCAGCACCAGTGAGGAAAATTTTGCTTTAGAGATTTTAGTTTTGTATTGTTACGGGCATTTAAATTTTTTTTTTTTTTTTTGCATCACCATTTTTAAGAAAACAGTAAAGTAAGCTGTCCTTTACTCATTATTATTTCTGTATTTTCCATCAGCCTTTTGTCTCCAGCCTTCCACTGACGCTAATCAGTCATTCTCTGTTCCTGAAACATTTTCTTTAGTTGGCTTCAGGAATACCACTTTCCTAGTTTTCTTCATACTTTTCTGGCTTCTTCTTACTTTTCTTTGATGTCTCTTCTCTTCAGTCCTCAAGTCTCAGATGAGTTAACATAACCCTTTGGACTTACTGCTTTTTTTCTGATAGACTCAGTTTTGCTTTTGTGTTTTGAGTGATGATAATAAAAATTCTTAAATTTAGTATAAAAATCTCAGAGATTTGCATTTAGTATTCATGGCTCAGACTGTAAAGAGTCTACCTGCGATGCAGGAGACCTGGGTTCAATCCCTGGGTTGGGAAGATCCCTGGGGATGGGATGGCCACCCCTCCAGGATTCTTGCCTGGAAAATTCCAAGGACAGAGAAGCCTGGCCAGCTGTGATCCATGCAGTCTCCAAGAGTCGGATATGACTAAACAACTAACATGCTCTGCAGTGTTTAAATTCTTAAGAAATATACAGTTTATAAATATACAATATATAAAATTATCAACAATATTATGTAATTAAAGGGATTTGTGCCCATTTTAAATATTGAAAAAGATGATTGGTGGTTTCATAAAAATCGGGTACAACTTCTAGCTACTTTTCTTTCATATTCAGAGTTTTTGTGTTTTTCTCTAGGTTTGTCAAGGGCTGTTTAATGAATTACTAGAGAATGGAATTTCTGTGTGGCCTGGTTATTTGGAAACCGTGCAGTCTTCGCTGGAACAACTTTATTCAAAGTGAGAATTACCTTTTTGGTTGCGAAAAAAAATTGTATTTATTCAGACTTTTTGATTATCTGATGTTTCTTTATGCGTAACAAACCTCTTCTGAATATGTATCTATAATGTAATTTAAAATTATTCCTAACTGTTCTGTTTACAGAACCACATACCCTTAGTTAATTGCTACAGCAGGAGGCAATACTCAGCAGGTATATTTAACCATGCGCTATGTGAAACCTCAGGACTCCTGCCATGAAGTATGTGTCCCTGAGGTTTGCAGTTTATCAGGAATGGAGTTACTCCCATTAGAGGCATTTGTTGAATCAGGACTGTGGGAACCTGAGTGGAGTGCCTTTTTCTTGCTCGTTCTTATGGCTCACCCTCAGGCTGAGTGGAAGGTAATTTCATTCCAGAGATCAGAGAACTGGTTTTCTCAGTTGATCGGTGCCTCTGTTTCCCTGATTACTTAAGACTGAAACCTGGATATTGTCCTGCACTCCTACCTCTCCCTTACGGTCCGCGCCCAGTCCATCACTGACTCTTGTCTTCCTCCCAAATGTATCTCACGTCCATTTCTCCCCATCTTCACTGTCCCTACTCAAGTTAAGGTTACTAGTATCTCTTGGCTGAATCATTGAACTAATCTCCTAATCCATCTCCCTGTCTCTAGTCTTAGCCTTGCTATTTCCAATGACTTCTATTTTCCAATAATACAGTTCATTTCCCTTACTTTGGGTTTTTTTTGTTGTTGTTATTTTTTTCAGCTTCTTGTGTCAAATACTTAAATTTTAGTTGATAAGTTGTGAAGCTCAGCGTCTTGTTCCTCAGTTCTCTAGTAACTTATTAAATATACCTTTCAGATGATGTCAGAAGAAAAATAGGTTTCTATAGATAGAGCTACTGATGGTTTTATCATATATAAAATGAAGTAGTAGTACTTGAACCTTCCAATGTTCTCAGTTCTAAAATCTTAACCCTTTGAGTCTTAAGGACACTGTCAAGTTACATTTGTTCTTTACATAGTAAAGGCTTTATGTCTCAGGATATTTATTTTCTTTGTCCCAGAATATGTTCATTCAGATATATATTAAGCTCCTACTATATTTTATGTACTTTGATACAGCAACAAACAAGAGAGCAATTGTGATGCTTATATCGTAGTGGGCTAGAGTAGACAATAGACAAGTAAGTAGATAAATAAGATAATTTCTGGTGGAGTCCTACAAAGAAGAGAAATATTAATGACCTAGTGTGTGACTGGGTAAGCAAAAAGAAGGCCAGTGTGGAATATATTCAGTTATTGCTAAACTAGAAACTGTAAGTTAGCATACTAAGTTGTAATTTAAACATGGGTTTTGGTATCATTTGTTGTGCACTGGATCTTAATATTTTAATAGTTGTATATAAGAGAGTTGAGTCTAAAATAATTTTCTTGGATTGTATCCACATACCAAAAGGCCGAGGTTATTCTGAGGTTCATACATAATATCATCCCAAATGATGTGTTGAGATACCAATATTTCTTTCTTTTTTTTTCTGATGGTATTTATTTCTTATGTTTTATTTTCTTTTATGGCTTCCAAGCTATTACAATAAGTCAGAAATTTTATGAATATTTTACTTTGAAAATGATTCAGAAACATGAGAAAATTATTTTTGGGTTTAGCTCTCAAGCACCGCCTTGGAGTTTTGTGGCTCTGGACAGTGACATTGATTCCAGAGTAATTAATGCTGGTAATGTAGTGAATTTCCAATTTATATTTGTGCTCATATGTTTTGGTTAACTACTTTTTTTTCTCAGATATGATGAAATGAGTATCCTCTTCACAGTGTTGATTACTGAAGCTACTTTGGAGAATGGATTAATACAGTTGAGAAGCAGAGACACCACAATGAGGGAGATGATGCATATATCCAAAGTAAAAGACTTTTTAACTAAATATATATCGTCAGCTAAGAATGTATAGATTTCAATATTTGTATAATAAATATTCACCTTTCCTAAGTTGGTTGTCTTATTTAACTTTGTTATTGTTATTTAACCCTTTTGCACTTAAGACATGGATGTTTTTGGTGCTTTGTTGTTTCATTGTTTTTTACTACTTCTTGATGTATTTCATGGTATCAGAAATATTTTCAACTATAAGAAAAAGACTACTATACTAGATTAAGCAAATTGGGGTTTATTTTTCTAATAATAAGCAATCAAGGGTTTAGACTGTCCAGAGCTGGTGTAACTTTTTCCTCTATAGTAGTTAGGGACCAAGGCTCTTGCTATCTTTCCACCATCTTTAGTATATGGCTTATATCTTTCTACTTGTTGCTTCTTGGTCCCAAGGCGGCTGCTGTATTTCTAACCTTCTCAGCTACACTCTAGTTAGAAAGAAAGTCAAAGAGATAAGAACTAGCCAGCCATGACTCTTTCCCTTTTTTTTAATTAGGAAAGTAAATGCTTTCCCAAACATCCTAACCGGAAGACTTGTTTACTTTTATTCATCAGAACTGAATCACACATTCATTACTAGGCCAGTCATTGTCCAAGGGCATGAGGATATCATGATTAATTTGGATCAAAGACACGTTATCCTTTGGTGCTACAGTACTGTCTTTTAGTCTCTGAAATGGGTTTTGTTATCAGGAAAACAAAGGTCTTTATGCACACTCTCAGATATCAAAGATTAACCTAAAATTAAATTAGGACATTTATTGATTTTTGAAAAGCAAGCTAAAATAAATGTTAAATGGCATAATCTAATATTAGTATCTGATTCTAGAAACGTTTATGTGCTGTTTATGTTTGTGTTGACTGTGTTGTCAATGCCAACTTGGCAAATATCCCAACTGATGATTTGTGTACAATGTCTTGAAAGGTTGGCTAACTTGTCTGAGTTGACCTTACCTAGTGGGTTTTTATTTTTTGCTCTTGGGGAGAATTTCAAATACAAAGACATCTACTGCTGCTGCTGCTAAGTCACTTCAGTCGTGTCCAACTCTGTGCGACCCCATAGACGGCAGCCCACCAGGCTCCCCCGTCCCTGGGATTCTCCAGGCAAGAATACTGGAGTGGGTTGCCATTTCCTTCTCCAATGCATGAAAGACATCTACAGGACAGTATAATTATCTCCATGTACCTATCACCCAGTACCAACAGTCATCAACCTATGACTAGTCTTGCCTCATCCACCCAACACCACCCTTCCATATTATACAAAGCAGGTCACAGCTGTCATTTCGTTTGTAAATATTTTAGTTCAGGATCTTTTGTTAACCCTTTCATGCTTGAAAAAATTAACACTAGATGATATTAAGGAATTATTGAAAATTTTCTTGAGTGTGATCATGATATGGCTTTATTTTTCTTTTTAAAAATTCTTATCTGAAAGACATGTACTTAAATATTTTTGAGTAAAAAAACATGAAATCTGAGACTTGTTTTAAAATTTAGTTTTAAAAAAGTGGTAGACTATAGGTAAAAGATAAAGATAGTCCTGAGTTGTTGAGTTATGGGTACATGGGTTCATTGTACTGCTTTTTGCCTATGTTTGAGGATTATAATAATAAAAAGTTTTAAAAATCATATCTGTAGTATCAGATATCCAGTTATGGACTTCCCTGGTGGTTCAAATGGTAAAGAATCTGCCTGCAATGCAGGAGACCCAGGTTTGATCCCTGAGTCAGGAGCATCCCCTGGAGAAGGAAATGGCAATCCACTCCAGTATGCTTGCCTGGAGAATCCCATGGGCCAGAGGAGCCTGGTGGGATCACCCATGGGATCGCAAAGAGACACGATTGAACTACTAAACATGTATCCACTTAGTTTCTATTAAAAACTGTCTCATAATTGGATCAGGATCCAAATAAGGTATACTTTATTCAAGTTGGTTGTTATCCTCATAGATTTGAGCACTCCTGCTCATTTGTACTTTTTAATGAAACGTTCATTTACTACAGTGTTTCCTACTGTTTGGATTTTGCAAATTGTGTCACCTTGGTTTAGTTTCGCCGATTCCTCTGTATCTGCTATAGACTGGAAATTGAATCCAGAGGCTTGATCACTTTGGTGTGGGGCGGGGGGTGGGCAAGATTATAGGCAGTAAATGTCTGATTGTTGCTCTTGGGGGAATGCCAGCAGTCATTGACCAATGCCCAGATGAGCCAGTTTTTAAGAGGTGGCAAAATGCTGGTGCTCTGTTCTATCATCCTTCTCTATTTATTAGCTAGAATACTTGTATGAAGGGAACTGTCTCATCTACTGTTTGCTTAGGGGTATGAGAAAGGTGGGAGAAATGCTGGGTTCGCCCTCGTTAATTCTTTTTCACGCACAATTGTCCTATCTTTTGTCTCAAGTCCTTTGGACACACTGTAATAGTGCTTGAGAGCTTCCTTAGTATCTAATATCTAATATAGAGATTGTATAGTTAAGAGTTTTTCTGAGGAGCCCTGGTTCCTTTTGTTGGAAAACTAGAGATTATACCCTGGGTGCCAAGGGTGCTCATTATTAGAAGGTGGTCTTTCTTTCTAGACCTTTTCAGTGTTCAGAGCTGGCAAGTGTGTGTGTGTATGTATGTGTGACTTAGCTTTACTGAGATATGATTTACATACAGTAAATCGTTTTAAATGTACACATTATGAGTTCTGATGTGTATAATAACCACCACCACGTGACAATATAGAACATTCCATCATCCCCCAAAAGTCCCCTCATGCCCCTTTAGGACTTTAGGGTTTTGACTTGAATGTCTATCACACATCTGTAATTCCCCACCCCCAAGAACCCCAATTCTCAAGAATCCTGAGAAAATTAGAATGTCATGCCACGCAGCTGCTCACCTGCCTTATCTTAACCATGGCACTCTCAGAGACTGCAACACCAATATTCCCGCCATATGCCTACCTGAAAGGTTAAATTTCATTTTTGCAGTTTAGGGTCCAATTTTTTGATTATCGTATAACTAAGAATCTAAAAAGTTTTAAGAATTATTTTTCTAAAGAAAATCTCAGTCCAACCCACAGGTACCTTTATTTAGGTACTGTGACTTCTTAGGGGCCTCAACCTTCACAGGAGGATTGCATTCTTGGTCTCAGGTCAGCTGGCTGCACTTACTGGCAACATGGAATACCTAAACCACAGTTGGGGTAAGTAATATTTATGGAGGATTATCCAGATCAGAGGTGTCCGACGGAGGTTATGCATCAGAATCTCCTATGGAACTTTTTAGAAATAAATATATTCAAGCTCTGTCCCAGACAAACATACTATTTCTCTTAATAGCAAAGCCCACATGCAGGAGCTGCTGTGATTCCACCTGCCTCGTGGACAAAAAAGCAAAAACCAGAAATGATATTGTAACAAATTCAGTAAAGACTTTAAAACTGGTGCACATTTTTAAAAAAATCTTAAAAAAATTTTCAGAGAGCTCCATACCTGGATGGTATAGTTTTGGCAGAACTTCCCTCCAACCCAATTGCATTTAATAAAAAAAAACTTTTTTTTACCAAATACCCTTCTTAGGTATTATACCACACCAATATATATTAAAAGATGTTATTAGAAACAGCTCTATGGGATTTCCTTGGCGATCCAGTGATTAATAAGATTCTGTGCTTCCACTACAGAGGGCACAGGTTTGATCCCTGGGTGGGGAACTAAGACCCCACATGCCACGGGACAGGTTAAAAAAAAAAAGCTTTATGAAATTCACTTTTCATGCCACCATAAAAAAGTTCTTGACGGTTGCTATGTTACACCATATCTTCCTGTGAGAAAGCATGGAGAAATTTTAGATTTAAATGCCAGGGTTAGTTATGCTTTTCCTGAAGACTGGCCTGTTAACATGTGTCATGTATCTGTTCATTTTGTTTATTTGCAAAAGCTTTTTGAGCACCCAAGTATCAGGAACTTGAGGTGCTGGGATACAGTGGTGAGTAAAACAAAGCCCTTCTGGGGGTGGGCAGGTGGGGACAACCAATAAGCCAGTAGGTGCATGGGCAATTTCAGGTAATTCTGGGTAGCGATAGTGTAAAATAGGACAGGATGGTGTGTTTGATCATGCCTTGGGTGGTGTGCTTTACACGGGTGATCGGGGAAGTTTCTGAGGACGTGACCTTCAACTGAAACTGAATGATGCAAAGCAGCCAGCTGTGTGAAGATCTGGGACAGTGTGTTGAGCAAAAGGGAGTAAAATGGCAAGGCCCTTAGGAGAGAAGCAGCATGGAGTGAGCAAGGAGCATAAAGCAGGGCAGAGCTGAGGGTGAGTTCATAGAGGTGGTCAGGGTGCCCACTTCACTTAAGGAGCCTGGAAGCCATCGGGACAGGAGGGGACACAGTTTGAGCAGAAGACGGACATTCTGTTGTTTTGAAAAGCTCCCTGTGGAGAAAAAGGGCAGTGGGGAGACCTATTAGGAGCTCTGACAGTACCCAGGCGATGGTGGCCAGGACAAGAGAGGTAACAACACCCTCCTTAGACCTGGCAAGACCTGGCGAGAGGTAGCAATACCTCCTTAGTCCTGCTCCGGCCCTTCTCTGCTGTGCCTTCCTCCACATTATGTGTGAGGGGCCAAGGAGATGGCCTTGGAAATCCTTGTAATCCTTAGGTGTCTAATTGTCCTAACCTGTGAGTTGATGCACTATCCAAGATCTTAGTTACTGTTTCTGATAGCGTGTAATGGGGAAGGTCAAAGGCAAGGACTGGTGCACATCTCTCCAGGGCAATAAAGGAGAAAGAAGAATGCGTGATCTTCAGACATCACTGAACCACTCACTGCTGATCATTCCTGTGGTTAGCTCTCCCCTTTATCTCCTTTAGGAGAAGCAGCACTGAGAGAAGGCAGTCTCAGGCTGAAATCGCCCAGCTCTGGGACTAGAAGGGGCAGAAGGGACAGATGCTTGAAGGGAACATCTGTTTGCAGCTCCTCGTCCCAGCAGGGTTTTCCTGCTGCCCTGGTGTCGCCTTGCGTATACTGCCATCTCCCAGCCTCCTAGGGTTGCTGGCCTTTTTCTGAATGATCTCTGAGAGCTCATCAAATATTGTAGAACATCATACTTTATCAGAGACATGGATTAAAAATATTTCCCCTCCCCATTCTTTTGATTTAGTTAAAGATTTTTAAATGTTTCATCTCACTAAATTTAACACTTATTTATATCTTCTGGATCACGAGTCATACTTAGAAAAGCCTTTCCCTCTTAAAAATTATTATAAAATTACTTCTGTGGCTTAATTTTTAGGTATTCTATTTTTATTTATTTTTTTAGGTATTTTTAATATTTGAGCTAGCTGAATGGATTTTTTTATAAAGAATGAAATAAAAAATGAAATGGAATTCTAACTTTTTTAATGTGGTTTTCAATTTTTACACTGTATTGAATGTTCCATCTTTTTCCCCATTGATTTAAAATGCCATGTTTTTCACATACTAAACTCATCCATATTTAGATTTATATTTGGACTTTCTTTCATGTTACATTTATATTTTCTACTTGTTTAGCCATATACCCATAACACACCTTCAAAATCCTGCTAATTTTATAATGCTTTCAACCTTTATATACCTCTCTCTCTCATTCCCCACCGCCCACCCCCCACCCCAACACACATGCTTCTTGAATCTGTATTCAGTTTCCTTTTTCATGTAGTACATTGTGTGGCTCTCTCAGCGTGAATGCAATTGAGAAACCTCCTTTGTCTTAAAATGTGTTTATTTTCCCCTCAGTCTTGATTGGTATTTTGGCTCAAGTGGTAGTTATTTTGGTTGGTTCTCTTAAGCCACATCATAACCCTTCTTCTATTTGGTGGGGTCTGAAACCTGAAAAATTGCACTTCCCTTGCTGCCAGGGTATGACTGAATATCTTCCACCAATTAGACGCACGTCCATAGGACCCGGGAAGGAGAGGGGAGATGATGATTTCCGCTGAAAAGCAAGTGTCTAATGGCAGAACTCCACGCTCCACTGGGCTCCAGTTTCTGGGTGAGGCAGCTGTACTGAAGGCAGCAACGCTAGCAGTAGCAGCAGTAGCTGTCTGGTCTCCAGATAGAAAGAAAACCTACAGATAAAAGACCTTTAGACAAATTATTAAAATTGGAAGGGGAATTTGGCAAGGTTGCTGGATACAAAGTTGACCAAGAAAAGTGATTGTGTTTCTGTGTATCCACAACATGAAATAAAAATACAACTTAACATAGCCTCAAAATATTGACTGCTTAGGACTAAATCTAACAAAAAGTACACAAGATTGTTGATACAGAACATGATAAAACAGTACTGAGAGAGTTGAAGAAGACAAACAAATGATGAAGTACTTGCAGTTCAGAAAACTCAGGATTATAAAAATATTAATTCTCCCCAAGTTGACCTAAAAGTTCAATGCAATATCAATCAAAATCCATACTGTGTTTAGTTTTTTCTGCAAGGAAATAAGCTGACTAAAATTTGTATGGAAATGCAGAGACTTCCCTGGTGGTTTTGTGGTTAAGGCTCTGTGTTTCCACTACTGGGGCACGGATTCCATCCCTGGTTGGGAAACTAAGATCCCACAAGCCTCACCAAGTACAGAAATGAAAAGGTCAAGAAAAGCTAAGACACGACTAAAAAGAACAAGGTGAGGAAACTGCTCTTCCAGCTATTACGATCTATTTAAAAGCGGAGTATGGCACTGACACAGAAGAGAGAAGTACAGAACAGTGAAACAGAATCCACAGCCCAGAAAGAAACTCACGTGTATATGAACATTTGATTAGTGACAGAGATGACACTGCAGTTTAGTGGGGAAAGGATGGCCTTTTCAGTAGACAGTGCTGCAGCAAGGGGGTATGTCCATGCAGGGGAGGGGAAACAAATGAGATGCCAGGGTTTCCCTGCTGGTGCAGTGGGTGAAAATCTGCATGCCGAAGCAGGGGACACAGGTTTGATCCCTGGCCTGGGAAGACTCCACCTGCCGCAACTCCAGAGCCCGCGCTCTGCAACAGGGGCCGCCACCGCTCTGAGAAACCTGGGCACCGCCGCGCAGAGTAGCCCTGCTCGCCGTGGCCAGAGGAGAGCGGATGCAAAGCGACACAGCCAAAATTAAACAGTAAAACTGAAAAAATGCGATGCCAATTTCACATCGCAGAAACAATTACAGGCTGATACAAACTGAAAGATGAAAGTAACTAAAAGAGCCTTTTAAAAAGAAGAAAAGCCTTTAGTAGACAGCAGTACAGGATAATGCTTGCACGACCTCAAGTTGAAGAAACATTCATCTGGACACACACTCACAGAAAAGCAGTAACCATAAAGACACAGCAGGCACAACAAGTTCTTCAGACTTCATCAGTCTGGAGGGGGAAACGGCGGCCCACTCCAGGATTCTTGCCTGGGAAATCCCAGGGACAGAGGAGCCTGGCAGGGGAGCCCACAGGCTCACAAAAGGGTTGGACACGACTTAGCAACTCAACCAACCAACCAACAATGCAAGAAGTAAATAAGATGGTATGTGCTGAATGAGAAGCCTGTGCACCCCAAGGAAGAGGAGCTAGAGAAAGCCCTCACACAGCAGTGAAGACCCATCACAACCAAAAATAAAGGAATAAATAGACTTTTTAAAAAGATGATGTGTGCTGAAAAAGTTAAAAGAAACTCTGTAAATATATGAAAGCCTATATGGGACATAATATTGAGTAAAAATAATTAAAGTGGAGCTGTAGTCACCAATCATTACAAGGTAGAAATCAATTTTGCATAAGATAATGCATTAGAATTGTAAGTCTACTGAATTTTGTGTTTGGTAAAGCTACTTGGTTATAATAAAAACTGTAAGCTAAAACAGAAGAAAGAACTTCATCAGAAAGTACCATTAAGATAGTGAAAAATCAAGCTACAGAGTAGGAGAATAACTACTAAAAAATATAAAAAAGTCAAAACACTTCGGTAGAACAATAGGCCAAGTACCTCAAACTGGCACCTTATAAAAGAAATCCAAATGGCCTGTGAATATATGTAAAAGTGCTTGACCTTATTAGTCATCAGGGAAAATGTAAATTTAAATCACAATGTTCAGTTCAGTTCAGTCGCTCAGTCATGTCCGACTCTTTGCGACCCCATGAACCGCAGCACGCCAGGCCTCCCTGTCCATCACCAGCTCCCGGAGTCTACCCAAACTCATGTCCATTGAGTTGGTGATGCCATCCAACCATCTCATCCTCTGTTGTCCACTTCTCCTCCAGCCCTCAATCCTTCCCAGAATCAGGGTCTTTTCCAGTGAGTCGGCTCTTTGCATCAGGTGGCCAAAGTACTGGAGTTTCAGCTTCAACATCAGTCCTTCCAATGAACACCCAGGACTGATCTCCCTTTAGGATGGACTGGTTGGATCTCCTTGAGATGCCAGTATATATCCACAAGAGTGGTTGGATCTCCTTGCAGTCCAAGGGACTCTCAAGAGTCTTCTCCAACACCACAGTTCAAAAGCATCCATTCTTTGGTGCTCCGCTTTCGTCATTGTCCAACTCTCACATTCATACCATAGCTTTGACTAGATGGACCTTTGTTGACAAAGTAATGTCTCTGCTTTTTAATATGCTGTCTAGGTTGGTAATAATTTTTCTTCTAAGGAGCAAGCATCTTTTAATTTCATGGTTACAGTCACCATCTGCAGTGATTTTGGAGCCCAAAAAGATAAAGTCTGTCACTGTTTCCACTGTTTCCCCGTCTATTTGCCTTGAAGTGATGGGACCAGATGCCATGATCTTCATTTTCTGAATGTTGAGTTTTAAGCCAAATTTTAATTTTAAAATTTTCTCTAATTTTCTTGAAGAGATCTCTAGTCTTTCCCATTCTACTGTTTTCCTCTATTTCTTTGCACTGATCACTGAGGAAGGCTTTCTTACCTCTCCTTGCTATTCTTTGGAACTCTGCATTCAGATGAGTATATCTTTCCTTTTCTCCTTTGCCTTTTGCTTCTCTTTTCACGGCTATTTGTAAGGCCTCCCTCCTCAGACAACCAATTTGCCTTTTTGCATTTCTTTTTCTTGGGGATGGTCTTGATCCCTGTCTCCTGTACAATGTCACGAACCTCCTTCCATAGTTCTTCAGGCACTCTATAAGATCTAATCCCCCTAAATCTATTTCTCACTTCCACTGTATAATCGTAAGAGATTTGATTTAGGTCCTACCTGAATGGTCTAGTGGTTTTCCCTACTTTCTTCAATTTAAGTTTGAATTTGGCAATAAGGATTTCATGATCTGAGACACAGTCAGCTCCCAGTCTTGTTTTTGCTGACTGTATAGAGCTTCTCCATGTTTGGCTGCGAAGAATATAATCAATCTGATTTTGGTATTGACCATCTGGTGATTTCCATGTGTAGAGTCTTCTCTTGTGTTGT
Organism: Oreotragus oreotragus; assembly: GCA_006410675.1. Taxonomy (NCBI): domain Eukaryota; kingdom Metazoa; phylum Chordata; class Mammalia; order Artiodactyla; family Bovidae; genus Oreotragus; species Oreotragus oreotragus. The sequence goes on along the minus strand of SJYX01010444.1, from coordinate 78,475 downwards.
TGGAAGAAGGTGTTTGCTATGACCAGTGCGTTCTCTTGACAAAACTATTAACCTTTGCCCTGTTTCATTCTGTACTCCGAGGCCAAATTTGCCCGTTACTCTAGGTGTTTCTTGACTTCCTACTTTTGCATTCCAGTCCCCTAAAATGAAAAAGACATCTTTTTGGGGTGTTAATTCTAGAAGGTCTTGTAGATCTTCATAGAACCGTTCAACTTCAGTTTCTTCAGCATTACTGGTTGGCTCACAGACTTGGATTACTGTGATATTGAATGGTTTTCCTTGGAAATGAATAGCGTGTCTAGGAGTTTCTGGTGGAGGTGTGGGTCGGCAGTGGCCCGCTGCAGGGTTAGGGGCACTGAGTGTAGCAATGTGTGCATGGGACCTTTTAAGGAGGTTGCCATTATCTTCATTACCTCCACTGTAGTTTGGCCCCAGGTAAATAACTTCCCTGGTGGCTCAGACGATAAAGTGTCTGCCTACAATGTGGGAGACCTGGGTTCAATCCCTGGGTTGGGAAGATCTCCTGAAGAAGGAAATGGCAACCCACTCCAGTATTCTTGCCTGGAAAACTCCATGAACGGAGGAGCCCAGTAGGCTACAGTCCGTGGGGTCGCAAAGAGTTGGACATGACTGAGTGACTTCACTTTCTACTTAAATAAGAGTGAGGGAACACAGCCCCACTCATCAACTGAAAATTGGATTAAAGATTTACTGAGCATGCCCCCACCCATCAGAACAAGGCCCAGTTTCCCCCTCAGTCAGTCTTTCCCATCAGGAAGCTTCCGTAAGCCTCTTATCCTTCTCCATCAGAGGGCAGACAGACTGAAAACCACAATCACAGAAAACTAACCAATCTGATCACATGGACCACAGCCTTGTCTAACTCAATGAAACCATGAGCCAGCCATGCTGTGTAGGGCCACTCAAGATGGATGGGTCATGGTGGAGAGTTCTGATAAAACTGGAGAAGGGATTGGCAAACCACTTCAGTATTCTTGCCTAGAGAACCCCATGAACCCACATGAAGCCCCATATGAAAAGGCAAAAAGATAGGACACTGAAAGATGAACTCCCCAGGTTGGTAAGTGCCCAATATGCTACTTGAGATCAGTGGAGAAATAAGTCCAGAAAGAATGAAGAGACAGAGCCAAAGCAAAAACAACACCCAGTTTTGGATGTGACTGGTGACAGAAGTAAAGTCCAGTGTTGTAAAGAGCAATATTGCATAGGAATCTGGAACGTTAGGTCCATTGGAAGTGGTCCAACAGGAGATGGCAAGAGTGAACGTCAACATTTTAGGAATCAGTGAACTAAACATACCCCATGGCCCAGTAATTCCATTCCTGAGTATGTTCAGCATAACTGCATGCACTTGAGAACCAGGAGACATGTGCAAGCCATGTAAGGATGGTCATAACTGCATTGTCTGTGACAGTTCCAAGCTGTGCGTGTGCATACTAAGTGGCTTCAGTTGTATCATGCTCTTCTCAACACTATAGACTGTAGCCCACCAGGCTCCTCTGTCCATGGGATTCTCCAGGCAAGAATACTGGAGTGGGTTGGGATTCCCTCCTCTAAGGGATCTTCCTGACCCAGGGATGGAACCTGAATCTCCTGTGGCTCCTGTTGCAGGCGAATTCTTTACCACTGAGCCACCAGGCAAGCCCAGAATAGATAAATTATAGTATATTCAAACAAGGGAATACTACTTAGCAAGATAATAATAATAGACAGTATATTAAAAAGCAAAGACATTACTGACAAAGGTCTGTATAGTCAAAGCTATGGTTTTTCCAGTAGTCAAGTATGGATGTGAGAGTTGGACCATAAAGAAAGCTGAACACAGAAGAATTGATGCTTTTGAACTGTGGTATTGGAGAAGAGACTCTTGAGAGTCCCTTGGACAGCAAGGAGATCAAACCAGTCAATCCTATGAATCAAACTGGACTACTTTCTCACACCATATACCTGTCTCTTATACACATCTAGATGTGTATAAGAGACAGGAGCACAGAAGAATTGATGCTTTTGAACTGTGGTATTGGAGAAGAGACTCTTGAGAGTCCCTTGGACAGCAAGGAGATCAAACCAGTCAATCCTAAAGGAAATCAACTCTGAGTATTCATTGGAAGGACTGATGTTGAAGCTGAAGCTCCAGTACTTTAGCCACCTGATGTGAAGAACTGACTCACTGGAAAAGACTCTGATGCTAGGGAAGATTGAAAGCAGAAGGAGAAGAAGACGACAGAGGATGAAATGGTTGATGGCATCACTGACTTGATGGACATGAGTTTGAACAAGCTCCAGGAGTTGGTAATGGACAGGGAAGCCTGGTGTGCTGCAGTCCATAGGATCACAAAGAGTCGGACATAACTGATCGACTGAACTGAACTGAGCAAGAGAAGTAAATGAATTACAAACACATGCAGCATCTTGGGTAAACCTCTCAAACACAGTGTTGAGCAAAAGGAGCCAGACATGAGAATAAATGCTATGTGATTTCACTTACATTCAATTTTGAAAAAGCAGGCAAAACTAAATATGGTGCTTAGGAATGCATATGTAGGTGGTAAACCTATAAAGAAAAGCAAAGGTGTGATTCCCATAACAGGGGAGTTAAGTTGGGGAATTGGGCTTGTGATTGAGAAGAGTTATGCAGAGGCCTTCTGGGATGCTGACAACATTCTGTGGCTAGTGTCCACTTAATGAGGTGAGGTGAAGTCGCTCAGTCGTGTCCGACTCTTTGCGACCCTGTGGACTGTAGCCTACCAGGCTCCTCCGTCCATGGGATTCTCCAGGCGAGAATACTGAAGTGGGTTGCCATTTCCTTCTCCAGGGGATCTTCCCGACCCAGGGATTGAACCCAGGTCTCCCGCATTGGAGGCAGACGCTTTAACCTCTGAGCCACCAGGGAAGTCCACTTACTAGAACTTATTAAACTATGGATATATATTTTTGTGCATTTTTATATAATGCATACTCTATTTCACAACCAAAAAAAAAAAAAAAGAATATGTGGGTTTGAAAAAGAACCAGGGATGTCCCTGGAGATTCAGTGGCTAAGACTCTGCATTCCCAATGCAGGGGTCTTAGGTTCCACCCCTGGTCAGGGGACTAGATCCCACATGCCCCAACTAAAGAGCCCATGTGCTGCAACTAAGACCCAGCTCAGCAAAAAAATAAAAATAACCAAAGGGAAACTTCTAGACATGAAAAAAATGTAACTATTGAATGGAAACTCAATAGATCCTCTTCCTCTTCCTTTTCCTCCCCTTCCCCTCCTAAACAATTCAGTCCAAAAGCCGTGAGCTGGGGCTTAATGACTGTGCTGGGTGGGGGTGGGGTGGGGGGTAGGTGCAGGTGGAGGCCGCAGAAAGTTGGGGTTATGTGAGGAGGGTGTTGTGAGAAGTACACAAAACACTCAGCGGTGCCCGGAACCTGGTATATACTCAGTCCACGGCAGTTATTATTACTGTCATTATTACAGTCGTTACGCCGGGAAATGGTGAAGGACAGGAAAGCCTGGCGTGCTGCAGTCCATGGGGTCGCAGAGTCAGACAGCAGCAAACCACATAGTCATTACAAAGGAAATGCTGAGAGATGGCAGAGCAGCCAGCAGTCACATCCTCTGATTCCAGCCGCATCTGCAGCCTCACCCACTTGGTGTTGACAGCTTTCTTGCTTTAAGTGGTCAAGGCATATTACTCTTTTCCTACCCCGGGGCTTTCCAGTGCCTCCAGTGAGAGGCCAACGGAAGCCCGTTTGGAATGCCCACATGCATCACCCCTGGGGGCAGCCCTCAGCCAATGGGGGATGGGAGCCGATGGATAAGTGCTTCTCACTCTCTGTCCTCAAGGGGATACTTCTGAGAGGCATTGTTCCACTCCACAGACAGCTCCGGTGGAAGCAAGCCCCAGTTCCCCACAGCAGTGCCCAACTCAGCCTTATACGGCTTCTGGCTTTTCCTCCAGTCCCTCAGGCCTGTTGGCTGGTGTCCCTTCTGCTCCACAGAAGGCCTTTTCTCAGCCTCTGCTTTCAGGGCTGTCAGACTGCCAGAAGGCTGGAGAAAGCAGTGCTGATAAACAGATTTCCTCCCGGGATGAATGGCAGCAAGGACTCTGCTGCTGGTGGTGAGGGGAGCAGAGATAATCCTTACATGTAATAGCTTCACAATTACTAAGACTTGCCCTTGCAGTGGGGAAGAGAGCAGAGGTAGACCATGAAGCTCGAGGTTACGCAATACGCAATAGTTCTAGCACTTGAAAGGCAGGAAGCAGTGGTAGTTACATGGATTGTGGGTTGGTTGGCTTCTGTTAACTGCTTTAGAAGCTTTGCAAAGAGAAAATGAGAGGCTGTCGATTCAGGGCATGCTGTGAAACCCAGGGACATAGTGGACTTTGAGACCTCAATTGGTCTTAATAGGATCAAATCCAGTTCCTGTGGTGCTCATTAATTTGCCCGTCCCCACCTTTTGTGTTGGCTGCTTCTCTATTTCACTCTCCCTGGGCCCTGCACCAAGTCCTTGCCTCAGGCTCTGCTTTCAGGAAGGAGCTCAGGTTACTACATCAAGAGGTGAATGGTGGCCAAGTAACTAAGCTTAGGACCTCAAAGACTGACGCTTTCTAAGGGGAGCAGCTAATTAGTATGACACGTGCTAAGGATGAGCATACTATGAATAGCTAGCCTTTTTTTTTTTTTTTTCAGTTCTTACTCTGTGTCTGGCCCTGTTCCAAACCTTTTACATTCATTCAGTTCAGTTCAGTTCAGTCTCAGTCGTGTCTGACTCTGCGACCCCATGAATCGCAGCATGCCAGGCCTCCCTGTCCATCACCAACTCCCAGAGTTCACTCAGACTCATGTACATCGAGTCAGTGATGCCATCCAACCATCTCATCCTCTGTCATCCCCTTCTCCTCCTGCCCCCAATCCCTCCCAGCATCAAAGTCTTTTCCAATGAGTCAACTCTTCGCATGAGGTGGCCAAAGTACTGGAGTTGCAGCTTTAGCATCATTCCTTCCAAAGAAATCCCAGGGCTGATCTCCCTCAGAATGGACTGGTTGGATCTCTTTGCAGTCCAAGGGACTCTCAAGAGTCTTCTCCAACACCACAGTTCAAAAGCATCAATTCTTCGGTGCTCAGCCTTCTTCACAGTCCAACTCTCACATCCATACATGACTACTGGAAAAACCATAGCCCTGACTAGGCAGACCTTAGTCGGCAAAGTAATGTCTCTGCTTTTCAATATGCTATCTAGGTTGGTCATAACTTTTCTTCCAAGGAGTAAGCGTCTTTTAATTTCATGGCAGCAATCACCATCTGCAGTGATTTTGGAGCCCCCCAAAATAAAGTCTGACACTGTTTCCACTGTTTCCCCATCTATTTCCCATGAAGTGGTGGGACCAGATGCCATGACCTTCGTTTTCTGAACATTGAGCTTTAAGCCAACTTTTTCGCTCTCCTCTTTCACTTTCATCAAGAGGCTTTTTAGTTCCTGTTCACTTTCTGCCATAAGGGTGGTGTCATCTGCATATCTGAGGTTATTGATATTTCTCCCGGCAATCTTGATTCCAGCTTGTGTTTCTTCCAGCCCAGCGTTTCTCATGATGTACTCTGCATATAAGTTAAATAAGCAGGGTGACAATATACAGCCTCGATGTACTCCTTTTCCTATTTGGCACCAGTCTGTTGTTCCATGTCCAGTTCTAACTGTTGCTTCCTGACCTGCATACAGATTTCATTACCTGAGTTAATTCTCACGGCAGCTCCATGATGCAGGTAACATGTCTCCCTGTCCCTCTCCTCTTTCCCCCACCCCCTCAAGTGGGTGGATTTTATGTAACTTACCCAGAGTCACACAATTAGCACTGAGCCTGCATATCCTCACCCTCAGCCTCTGTGATATACTGAGCTCCTCCAAATATTGTTGTTCAATCACGAAGCTGTGTCCTCCTCTTTGTGACTCCATGGACTGCAGCACGCCAGGCTTCTCTGTCCTTCAGTATCTCCTGGAGATTGCTCAGACTCATGTCCATTGAGTCAGTGATCCATCCAACCATCATATCCTCTGTCTCCCCCTTCTCCTGCCTTCAATCTTTCCAGCAGCAGGCTCTTTTCCAGTGAGTCCGTTCTTTGCATCAAGTGGCCAAAGGATTGGAGCTTCAGCTTCAGCATCAGTCCTTCCAATGAATATTGAGTTGATTTCCTTTAGGACTGACTGTTTTGATCTCCTTGCTGGCCAAGGGACTCTCAAGAGTCTTCTCTAGCACCACAGTTCAAAAGCATCGATTCTTTGGTACTCAGCCTTCTTTAGGGTTGGTCAAAAGTTCATTTGGGGTAACATCTTATGGAAAGAACCCAGACGGACTTATTGGCCAAGCCAATAAAAATATCCACAGAAAGAAGGGGAAATTGAGCTCATGAATGCTGCTTTATGGCAACAAAATCCTCAGATTCGCCTGGACCTGTGTGTACAGCATAGCCCTTCCCACCCTGAACATGCATTCCCACAGCCACTGCTGTTGTTGTTCTTTGCTGGGATTTAAGTCCCAGTTCAACCACTTACCAAGCTGGGGATGACCCTGTGAAATTACTCACCCCATCTAAGCCTCAGTTTCCTTACCCGTAAAACAAGTTAATAATACCAGCCCCAAGGGTGTTACAGAGTTAGTGTCTAATTAGCTGATAACTATGATTTTTCTAGTCAGAGGTCCATTGTTGAGAATAGTTAAGACTGAGGTTCAGGCAACCTCCCCAGAAGAAGAACAGAGTGGAACAATTTTGGCCGAGTTATTTTGTGTCCAGAACCCCATAAATGCCTCTTGGTTTTATTGGACTTTACTTATAACTCCTGGGATGAGAGATTCAAGCCAGAAATATTTTTGCCCCTTAAGTGGACTGAATGGTGGCTCCTCCACAAGTCCTAACGCTTGGAACCTGTGAATATCACCTTACTTGAGAAAAGGGTCTCTAAAGGTATAATTAATAAGTTAAGAATCTCAAGATAAGATCAACCTGGATCATCTGGGTAGTTCCTGAATCTACTGTGTGTGTGTGCTAAGTCACTCCCACCAGTACTGGAGTGGGTACCCTGTTCCTTCTCCAGCGGATCTTCCCGATCCAGGAATCAAATCGGGTCTCCTGCATTGCAGGTGGATTCTTTACCAGCTGAGCTATCAGGGAAGCCCTATGAGAAAATACATGTCTGTTGTTTGAATTTAGCAGTTTGTAGTAATCTGTTACAGCAGTCCTGGGAAACCAATCCATTTCTCTCTTCTCCCCCAACTCAACTCTGGGCTGGCCTCTTGACAGAGAGCTGACCAGAAATGCAGCGCATAAAGGCATGCTTCTGACATGAGCTAAATCTTGAGGACTGAGAAAGTCCATGGAAATCAATAGAAATGCATTTGCAGGCTTCCGGAAGCTAAGAGCAAATGTTAGTGGCAGTGGATAAAAAATGTGTATCCCTTGAGTGATCTTGCCTTTCTCCAGAGGTGACTGTAGGTGCTGTTCAGATACCTTTTCAAGGTCACCAGGTTTTGTTTTGAAATTCAGGCGTGGTTTTTGCTTTGTGTGTTTGCTTCTGAAACTTCACTGGGCATGGGGATAGGGAGATGATTGTCGTAAGCTTCCAGGATGCACTTCTGAAGAACACAGTGGTCAAAAAATTATTCTCTATTAAATGGTGTGGAAATGGGGGAAATGGCCCTTGCCAACAAAACGGCAAAAGCATGTAAAAACTGTTGTTAGTCAGGATCCCACCTAACAAAACTCTTGTCTGATGACAGGATTGTATGTACCTGAAAAAGCCAAAGGAATAGTGTTTAAGCATGAAAACCAGCGAGTCACCTTGGGTAACCAGGTGAAACCTTTAGTATCAATCAAGTTTGCTTTTTCTTTATGGAAGTCAGCTTTATAAAAAGCATCTTACCCTGAGATGTAGCCTACATCTTTAAATCTCAGAAGACGAGTTCAGAATAGACATATCCACCTTTAGAATTATTACTGTTTTCTGTAATAAAGAAGAGAAAATAATTCAGTAAACTTAGGGTGGTGGTGTTGTTGTCCAGTTGCTAAGTCATGTCTGATTCTTTGCAACCCAGTGGACTGCAGCATGCCAGGCCTCCACGTCCTTCGCCATCTCCCAGAGTTTCCTCAAGCTGGTCCACTGAGTCGGTGATGCTATCTAACCATCTCATCCTCTGGCGCCCTCTTCTCCTTTTGCCTTCAATCTTGGATATATATCTATAGAAGCTCTTTTAAAATTCTATTTTGGTAGCTGGGGGGCCTGATAAAACCAAGTGTGAACTGTCTTTTTTTTCCTGGACTACGTTATGTGATTGATTCTTGAAAGCATGTTAGAAGTGCACTTGCATTGCTCTCTCTGGATTTTTTAATGTGATACACTCCTTACCACATCCCTTCCTCCTCCCCATCCACCCACGTCCTGATGAAGTTTATTAGGCGCTGTGGTGCTGGTTGCTATTGGTTTCCTAGGGTGTGCATGTTGCCCCTGTTCATCCCGTCCTTGGGTTCCTAAAGCCAATGACGGACTCACAGAAACCACTGACCCATTTCAACAGTGTCTCCTATCCCAAACTGTGGTTCACCCTGATCTCTTGGTGCCACCTGCTGGAACACGGGGGCAGCATAATGTATCTCCTGGGAGTATTCAGCCCCTGGGTAAAAGACAAGAAACAGAGTTATTGGGTCTGTGGTCCAAATCTCTGATCTCCTGAGGGCAGTGGCTACCCTTGCAATCGCATGTCGCTTTTGGACTTTGCACAGAGTACTTACCATCTTGGGCACTGGAAACACATTGCTTTGGTTCTAAGCCTGGCACAGGTTTCTCATCTGTAAAACGGGGATGATATAATTTGGGAGTTAGTGGTGTTTGCACCAGACAGAGCAGATAAGTCGCTTAGTGCTGTGCCTGGAACATGGCTGGCCCTTAGTCAGCATCAACATTGGCTGGGGTTGTTCTCATTGTTGGCCAAGGCACTGGGTCTGTTTACCATAAAGCGGTAAATGATGCCAGCTTTAAGCTGCTGTTGCTGCTAAGTCACTTCAGTCGTGTCCAACTCTGTGTGACCGCATAGACGGCAGCCCACCAGGCTCCCCCCTGCTTTAAGAGGTGATCGTAAAAATGATTGGAAAGCAGTGTGGATCATTCTGAAGTGATATTTAAAAAAAAATCTCCAAGATATGTTGTTAACTCAAAAAATCAGGTGCAGAATGGCATGTCTATGACATGCTACCAGTGCTACCATTTATTTAGATGCTAATACACACATGAAATATCTGTGGAAGGATTTTAAGTGGAAAATGGGATTGAGTGTTGGGGCTGGAGGGAGATGCTATACTCAGCTTCTTCAGTATTTTACCCATGTATCTGTATGACCTTAAAAAAATTTAGAAGACAAAAACCCCAAACCAACCAAAATCTCAATTAATATTCTCTTACCTGCTTGATTTTCACAGACATTTACATATATTCCAGCTTCCATGGGTGTATTTCCGTAGACTCTGGGTGCACTATCTTTCATAGCTTTTCCTGTGTAAGTTAGTGCAAAATTATTAAAATAAACCAATTCAGCCACATTTTTTTTTTTTTCCTGCTCCTCCACGGAGCAGAATTCCCCAAAGTTCTGGAAGAATGACCTTCTCGGATGGGCCTAAAGTGTTGTCTATTAAAGGGAAATCGTGGGCTCAGCTAGGAGACCATAACATCTGCTGCTTCAAGCCAGGAGTCCTTCTGATTTATTTTCTCAGATCTGCAAATAACACCCTTTGCCTATCAGATTGTGCTTGAGATGGCCAGAGATATCTTTTCTTTCCTTCACTGAAAAGAATAGCCTGTAAAAAGCTTCCTAATATCTGCAAGAGATACTCAATTACCCAGCTGAGTTCCATTTAGCCCTAGCTAGTACTCAAGAATATTAATTCCACTTTTGTAAGATCCTCGGATTTTTGTAGGAAGAGACTAGTTTTTAAAATGCATGAGACGCAATAAATTTAAGAGGATTGAAGTCATATCAGTCATCTTTTCTGACCACAACATATGAGACTAGAAATCAACTACAAGAAAAAAAATCTACCAAAAAAAAAAACCCAAACAAACCCACAAACACATGGAGGATAAACAATATACTACTAAACAATGAGTCACTGAAGAAATTAAAAAGGAAATAAAAAAAAAAACATACCCAAAGATGAATGAAAATGGAAGGACAACCATCCAAAATCTAAGGGACCAAGCAAAAGCAGCTCTAAGAGGGAAGTTTATTGCAATACAAGTCTATCTCGGGAAACAAGAAAATCATAAACAATCCAACTTTACACCCAAAGGAAAGAAGAAAAGTTCGAAGGGAACAAATAATAAAGATTAGAGCAGGAATAAGGGAAATGACAGCTACAAGAAAGCAGTAGAAAAGATTGATGAAGAGCTGGTTCGATGAAAAGCCAAACAGAATTGATAGACTTTAGCTAGACTCATCAAGAAAAAAGAGGGCTCAAATAAATAAAATCAAAAATGAAAGAAGTGGGGGATGGGCGGGAGGCTCCAGAAGGAGGGATGTACATATAGTTATGACTGCTTTGCCTTGTTGTATGACAGAAACCAACACAACATTGTAAAGCAATTATCCTTCAGTTAAAAAAAAAAGAGAGAGAATGCTTTTATAGGACTTCACTGAGAATTCTCCATGGAAGTAAATTCCATATTATATTGTCCAAAAATTTAAAAAAAAAAAAAGAAAGAAGTTACAGCTGATAACCATAGAAATACAAAGAGTCGTAAGAGATTAAGAAACAGTTGTACACCAGTAAAACAGACAACCTAGAATAAATGGATAAATTCCTAAAATACATAGCTTCCTCAGGCTAAATCAGAAAGAACTAGAAAATATGGACAGACCAATTACCATTCAATATGAAGTGGAAGCAGTTATCAAAAGACTCCCAACAAGCAAAAATCCTGGACCAGATGGCTTCACAGGTGAACTCTATAAAACACTGAAGAGGAAGGAACCCTTCCAAACTCATTCTACAAGGTCAGTATCACCCTGCTATCAAAGCCAGACAAAGACAGGGATTTCTCTGGTGGTCCAGTGGCTAAGACTCTGAGTTCATAATGCAGGGGGTCTGGGTTTAATCCTTAGTCAGGGAACTAGATCCTTCGTGGTGCAACTAAGATCCCACATGATGGAACTAAAAAAAAAAAAGATCCAAAGTGTCACACGTAAGACCTGGTGCAGCCAAAATGGACAACAGCAACAAAAACCCAAACAACAAAAGACAGACAGAGACACACACGAAAAAGAAAACTACAGGCCAGTATCACTGATGAATGTAGACGCAAAAATCCTCAAACCTACTGGCAAACCAAATTCAGTAATACATTGAAAGAACTATACCCCATGATCAGTTGAGACTTATCCCAGAGATACAAGGACATTTCAATATCCACAAATCAATCAGTGTGATACACCACATTAACAAATTGAATAAAAGCCATATGATTATTTAAATNAATGTACTATGAAGGTACAGTAACCAAAGCAGTATGGGACTGGCACAGAAACAGACACAAAGATCAATGAAACAGACTAGAGAGCCCAGAAATGAACCCCTACTTATATGGTCAATTAATTTACAAGGGAGGTAAGAATGTACAGTCAGGAAAAGATAGTCTTTTCAATAAATGGTATGGGGGAAACTGGACAGCTGTATGTGAAAGAATCAAACTGGACTACTTTCTCACACCATATACAAAAATAAAGTGGATTAAGAACCTAAATGTGAGATCAGAAACCTTAAAGCACATAAAGGAAACACAGGTAGTATGCTCTTTGACATTGGTCTTAGCAATATTTTTTTTGGCTCTGTCTCCTCAGGCAAGAGAAGTAAAAGCAAAAATAAACAAACGGGACTACACTAAGCTTGCACAGTGAAGGAAATTACCAACAAAGCAAAAAGGCAGCCTACTGAATGAAAGAAGATATTGCAAACGATATGTCTGATAAGGAGTTAATATCCAAAATGTATAAAGAACTCATACAGCTCAAAATCAAAAAACCAAACAAGCCAATTTAAAAACAGGCAGAGAAATTGTATAGACATTTTCTAAAGAGGACATACAGATCGCCCAGCAGGCACATGAAAAGATGCTCAAAATCACTCATCATCAGGGAAATGCAAATTGAAACTACAAAGAAATACCAACTCACACATCTCAGAATAGCTGCCATCAAAAAGGTAACAAGTAACAAGTGTTGACAAGGATGCAGCTTAAAGGAAACCGTCATGCACTGTTGGGGGGAATGTAAATTGATGTAGCCACTATGGAAAACTGTATGGAGGAGTCTCAAAAAAAAAAAAAAGATCCAGCAATTCCACTTCTGGGAATTTTTTTCTGAAGAAAGAGTTCACTGATGGATGAAGAATGGATAAACAAAGTATGTGTTATGTATGTATACATGTGTGTGTATAATGTATGCTGCTGCTGCTGCTGCTGCTAAGTCGCTTCAGTCGTGTCCGACTCTGTGAGACCCCATAGATGGCAGCCCACTAGGCT
>SJYX01010444.1:27101-55713 GCA_006410675.1 Oreotragus oreotragus | reverse complement strand
TTTTTTTTTTTTTTTTAAATCCATTGATTTAAGGCTTCAGCATTGCACAGGAAGCTGGAGGTATACATGGGTTTCCTGATGGCCCTTGCATTGCTTTTTCTGCAAATCCAGGCTGCCCAGTCCAGCAGGAATCTGACCACCAGAGAATATTACCAGCGAGGGCACGGCCCTCACACTATTCACCACATCCTAGACCTTGTTTACATGGTTGTCTTCTTTTTATATTTCTTTTACAGTTATGGCTTCAATTGAGTTTGTGTTCAAATCTGTCCTAAGATGGTTGGTTCTTTCTTTCTTTTTTTTAAATAAAAACATTTTTGGCTGTGCCACACAGCATGTGGGCTGTTAGTTGCCTGACCAGAGAATGAACCTGTGCCCCCTGCACTGAAGGCCTGTAGTCTTAACTGCCAGGGAAGTCCCTGAGATGGCTCTAATCCAGAGTCCACGGCATCCCTTACAGTCTTATGCAGACGTTTGCATCGGTAGTCTCACGAAAACATCTCAGGGAAGGTATCCATCACTATCATTACATTGTTAAAATGGTTATACCCTAAAAAGCCAAGAACCAATGCCCTAGAGTGGAGGCATCCAGCAGAACTTTCTGTGATGATGGATATGTTCTGTGTTTGTGTTGTCTAATAGAACAGCCACCCCACACCCATGGCTTCTGGGTGTGACTAACGAGACGGAAGAACTGCATTTTCAAAATTTCACCTAATTTTAACTAACTTGAATTGAAACTTAAATAACAACATGCGGCTAGTGGCTACCGTGCTGGAGAGCACAGACCCAGAGAATCACCCAAATACTCGATCAGTAAGTCGGGGGCCTCTGTTTGGAAGACTCCAGGTACACATATTACCTGGAAACCCTCTCTCCCTCTCCCAACAGTCCAATATCAAGGTCACTGTCATGGATGAGGCCATTAATGCTAGGCTGTGAGAGGCTTGGGGTGGGAAGATGGGAGAGAAAAATGTAAAAGTGATAAAATTGGTTGGGGAGTTCCCTGGGGGCCTAACAGTTAGGATCCTGGGCTTTTACTGCTGTGGCCTGGGTTCAAGCCCTGGTCAGGGAACTGAGATCCCACAAGCTGTGGGTAGCGTGGGGGAAGGGCAGGGAAAGAGGTGGCTGGGCAGGAAGTGTGCTGGCCAAGGAGCTGGGGAAAGTCTGGGGTTCTGAAGACCCTTGCCACAGGGTCCAACACTGATTCTATGACTTCTTACTTGAATCTTCAGAGAAAAAGTCTTTTTTTGTGTGTATGCCTGCCTATATGACAAGAATCCAGAGTAAAGCATCTAGAAGGATTTCAACAACTTTCTCAATTGTTGATGTAAGACTTTTAGCCTTAGGCCACCAGCCCATTAGCATCTGAAATGGCTAAACGTCTTTGGGAGAGAAAGTGAAATGGAATTACTAAGAAACAAGTGATCTTGCTTCTTAAACAAGATCTCAGTGACATATATGCTAGGATCTTGAGAGAGTGTTAACCAGCAGAACACAGAGTCCCCCCTAGAACAGGAAATAATCTCCCCAAATCACAGGGACCCCAAGTAACAAGCGTTTTACTTACCAGCTAATGTGAACGTGAATGGATGACTGTATTTTGAACAGTTAGCAACTTGGACTTTGCATTTGTAGGGACCCAGATCATGGGCTTCTGAGACTGTTAGGTTAAAAGTCATGAATTCACTTTTTCCATCCTGGGTTTGCAGGCATTTCTCACCCCGAAACAAAAAATAGGTGACCTCTAGTGATGTGTTCTGATGGAAACACGATAGAGATACATTCTGACCCCTCATGACTGTTTCAATATGTGAGTGCAAACTCGGAGAAGGGAATTCTGGAAAACAAAATAACACAAGACAAAGTCATTTTTTACCATCCAATGATAATGACCCCATGGTTGTCAAGCCACATTTTGTGGGTCGAGGTGGTGGAGACCCTCTTTTCCTGGTGAACTTCCTAGAGGTGGGGGGCATTTCCTGCCCGCGCATCCAGGCTGGACAGTGTGTGAGGAAGTCTCGGCACCTCCAGAGGCCTCTCCCAGTGAGAGATGGGTGACCTCAGCAAGCTCTTTTGTTCTGGCGTGGAACTTACTGGTCACTGGTACCAGACAAGGCCACCCTATGACCATATTAGAGCAACACAAAAAGACCAGATGACTCCTGTCTAAACACAGATGAGGACATGAACATCGTCCAAAACACAAAAATGGCCAAATATCCCTCTAAACTGGCTAGTACGGTTGACAGCTGCTTCTTTGCTTTGCACTGCTTATCTTTCAGATAAGAATTATTTTTTTTATTTTTAATTAATTAATTAATTTTACTTGGAGGATAATTACAATATTGTTATGGTTTTTGCCATGTATCAACATGAACTGGCCAGAGCTTATACATGTGTCTCCCTATCCTGAAGCTCCCCCCCACCCACCTCCTTCCCCTCCCTATCCATCTAGGTTGTCCCAAGGCCCTGGTTTCGGGGGCTCTGCTTCATGCGCCAGTCTCACGCTGGTCATCAGATAAGAATTACTAAGATGCTCAGCCATATTGTTGTTTCCATTTCCTAAAAGAATCCAATTCAGGGACTTCCCTGGTGGTCCAATGGCTAAGACTCCATGCTCCCAATGCAGGGGGCCTGGGGTTGATACCTGATCGGGAAACTAGATAAATTTAAAAAAAAAAAAGAGAGAGAGAGAGAGAATCCAGTTCAGAGTAAATCCTGCTGCCTCAAATCTTCCTCCAAGTTACCTAACACAAATCTTATTCTAGGATGCCCTCTTGCTTGTTCCCAGGGTACACATTTTCCCTCAGAACCCAACTTTGTTCAACTACCCATGTGTCCCCAGTGATCTTTGGCTGGAGAACATTCATATGAATAGTTTTTAATCTCTAAAAAGTAAGGACTCTGGTAAAAATAACAATACCATTATCCCACCTGAAAATTAACACTATTTTTAAAATATTACCAGATATCTAGTTACTGTTCAAATTCCCCCAACTGTCTGATTTTTCTTTTAGGACCCATGATGGTCTGTTGTAGTTAGTTGAAATGTTTCTTAAATCTTTCTGTCTCTTTTATTCCCCCTGTACTTTATCTGTTGAAGATAGCAAGTTATTTGTTCTGAAGTGTTTCCCATGGTCTGGATTTCTTTAATTACATTCCCATGGTGCTCCTTTATCATGTTCTTCTACCTCCTGTCCAGAGGCTTGATGAAATGCAGATTAGCTTTTATTTAGCAAGAATGCAACTTAGTGGGTAGATGTACTTCCATTAGGAGCCACATAATGTCTGATTATCTCTCTTTTTTGTTTGTTAGCAGGCTTTGATGATGGTTACCCAGAAACATTCTTTCACTGAGCTTCTTAGGTGGCACAGTGGTAAAGAATCCGTCTGCTTAGGCAGGAGATGCAGATTCCATCTCTGGGTGAAGAAGATGCCCCTAGAGGAGGGTGTGGCAACTCACTCCAGTATTCTTGCCTGGGAGATTCCATGGACAGAGGAGCCTGGTGGNTGTTAGCAGGCTTTGATGATGGTTACCCAGAAACATTCTTTCACTGAGCTTCTTAGGTGGCACAGTGGTAAAGAATCCGTCTGCTTAGGCAGGAGATGCAGATTCCATCTCTGGGTGAAGAAGATGCCCCTAGAGGAGGGTGTGGCAACTCACTCCAGTATTCTTGCCTGGGAGATTCCATGGACAGAGGAGCCTGGTGGGCTACAGTCCATGGGGTCGCAAGGAGTCAGACACACGCCTGAGAACACATGTGCACACTGATAATTTCATTAGAGGTTGCAAAATGGAGATATACCAATTCTTTTTCATTTATAACCCATAATTATATGACAAGAAATACCCTTGTCAACTCTTTGGTGACACTGTGGTTCGGTTTGTCTAGAAAAAGGAGGATAAATACTAGATTCTCTTCTGTTATTGACCAATTAAAAAAAATAATGAGTTGGTTTCCTAGTATCTTATAACAGTGAGATGTTTCTCCTTTATTATCGTTATTTTTGTTTAAGAATCATTGTGAACTCATAGACGTAAACATATTTGATGTGTCTCAACCTATTACACTATTTACACTTATTTTATTCTTATAGCCTCTCTAAACGGCCTTCTGACTCTTTTTGCCACAATCCTAGCAATCTCTGATAGCTTGTGTGTTTGTATATTATTATTTTAAAATGTCAAGGGAAGAAATAACCCTCATCAGAAAATCTAATGTTAAAATTTAAGATTATAAAAGCATTAAGAGAAATACACGGAAACGTTTTCATATCATCTGTTGGCAAAGGTCTTCCAAGTAAGACCCACAAAACAGGAACCATAAAGAAAAGACTGAAAGAAATAACTATTCTAAAACTTTAAACTCTTCCATGGCAAAATTAGGACAAGTGGAAGCCTAGAAGAATATACGTAAAACATAAATAAGCATAGGATTCTTCCAGTACACGTAAGATAAATGTCGTCAGCCGTGTCTGACTCTTTGGGGCTCCATGGACTGTAGCTGCCCAGGCTCCTCCATCCATGGGATTCTCCAGGCAAGAATACTGGAGTCGGTTGCCATTTCTTTATCCAGGGGAACTTCCCAACCCAGGGATGGAACCCAGGTCTCCTGCATTGCAGGCAGATTCTTTACTGTCTGAGCTATCAGGGGAGCCCTAATATACATAAATCAATAGCAAATTAATAAGGAAAAGACAATCAAATAAATGGTCAAATAATGTGAACAAGTAATTCCCAGAAGAAGAAATAGTGTTCCAGGGATGGCTTGGGTGGAGGAGGGGTTTAGACCCCTCAAAAACGCCAGCAATCTACACTTTGATCTGGACAATTAGTATTTTCTCAGTCTTATGTAAGCTCAGATCCAAGATAAGACCTCACCTCTCTTTCCAGCCAGATTGCCATCCCTAAATGTCCTTTATACGGGCATGCTAGGGCTTTCACAGTCAACAAACATGAGAAAGAAGCCCAGCTTTATGAGTGATGAGGCAACCACGAACTAAAACAACATTGAGATATTATTTTTGTACTCATCAGATTGACACAAATTTAGAAAATTGATTGTATCCACTGTCAGAGAGAGGGTGAGAAGATCACACTCAACCCATGTCCGTGGTCAGCGTTGGTGAACATGCACCAGTTCAGTGTGTTAGGAGGGCAACTTAGCATTAGCTGTAACAATTCAAATGGACATGGCCTTCGACCCAGCCATTTCACTTCTAGGATTTTATCTTACGTGAACTCTCACACGCTCATGTGTCCACAGAGGATGTTTACTGCAGTATTGTTTCTATAAGGAATAAAATGGAACAACCAATACGGGAATGATGGTTTGATGAATTATGACTAAGTCCTATTGTGAAATGCCATGCAACTGTTGAAAAGAAGGGAACGAAATCTACAACTTCCTCTTAGAAGGATGTCTGGGACGTGTACTTGTTAATTTTAAAAAGAACAGGCCACAGAAGAGTTTGTTTGCTTTGATATTGGAGCGAGAAGGACTGTTAATAGTGTTTGCTCCTGGACACAGAGATGGGAGAGGGACTGAGGGGATCTATTTATAGCAGAACAGTATAATAACAACAACGACCTGGGCTAGCATTTACTGATGGCTCCCCATGCACTCGGCTCTGTGCTGAGGGACAGGGCTTATCTCAGTCTTCACAACAGCACTCCCAGGGAGGTGACTTTATTTCCCCCACTTCACAGAGGATAGAAATTAAGCTTAAAGTGGTTTTCGTCATGTGCCCAGACTACCAGCTGGAAAAGGGTAGAAACAAGGCTAGGACCACAACAGGCTGGCTCTGTGATGATAAACTGCCTCCCAGGATATGTTTTTTAGTGTCGCCTGAATTATTTTACAACGATTGTGTGTTGACTTTCTAATTAAAAAACAACAGAGAAAGAAAGAACCGTTTCATTGTTTTTTAAAAAAACAGTCTCAACATTTTGTCTCTTAATTTCAGGAAAGATACTCT
Organism: Oreotragus oreotragus; assembly: GCA_006410675.1. Taxonomy (NCBI): domain Eukaryota; kingdom Metazoa; phylum Chordata; class Mammalia; order Artiodactyla; family Bovidae; genus Oreotragus; species Oreotragus oreotragus. The sequence goes on along the minus strand of SJYX01010444.1, from coordinate 49,731 downwards.
GACTCCCTCCCTAAAATCACTGCATTTTAAACAGTACAAAGTGGAAAAACTCTCCTCTTTGGCTGCTCAACAAAAAGCACAGAAAAACCTGCTCAGGACGGCGCATGGCTAAAGCTGACCGTCTCACCGTTTCGGTGAAAGCGGCTTTAATACAACAGAGAAGTAAATGAAACTTACCATTTGTTTGTCTCATTCTTTCACAATCCAGTGCAGCCTTTTGAACTGAAAGAGAGAAAAGGAACACGAGAAAACTCTTTTTCCACATGACGTTTTAGTCTGGAGATTCAAGCTTCAAAATGGTTAAGTGAGCCTCAGATGTGACAGAAAGAAAAATGCCCCAAAGAATGGCTTGTTTAAATAGCCCCACATTATCTTGAATGAAATCGGGGAGGAGGGCAAAGGAGTCTTGATGGCCTCCCTGCCTCCCATCAGCGAATCACAGAGAACTTCCTCTTTTTCGATGAATTTAAAGAAATTGGAGTTGTGTGGACTAGCCTGATGTGAGATGACTGGTTGGTGTGACCCTGTGCTCCTCTGTGAGCACTTGTAGGCAGAAAGGGATACGGCAGGTTGCTTCTAATTCAGGCTGGCAGGAAAGCGGACTGTGAGAAAAAGAAAAAATGTTGCTACTATGGGCTTCCCTGGTGGCTCAGCGGTAAAGAACCCACCTGCCAATGCAGGAGGCCCAGGTTTGATCTCTGGGTGGGAAAGATCGCCTGGAGAAGGAAATGGCAATCCACTACAGTATTCTTGCCTGGAAAATCCAGGGACAGAGTAGCCTGGTGGGCTATACAGTCCATGGGGTCACAAAAGGATTGGACATTACTTAGCAACTAAACAACAACACCACTGTCTTTATGCAAACCCACGTGATCATCTCTTCTTAGATTTAGCCTGGGTCAGAAAGAAGTTAGTGGAAAGTTTGGTTTAGTCTTGGGGAGCAACATTGGCTGTCTAGAGAGAGACACAGAGAAACGTGGCAGCAGAAATGCCTGACTGTGTTAAACGCTGGCTTCTAGGCCCTGCTCCACGCTTCCTGGGGATGAAACCTGGGACTCTGGATTTTCTCCAGGGCCCCAGCAGCCTCAGCATGTCTAAATTACAGCCCTGAAGTGGCTTGTGATTCACTTCCACCCAATCCAGAATTCTCCTGACTCTGCCAAGTGGATGCATATTCTCCTGTCATCAGCATGAAGTGGGGAGTGGGAAGGGGGTGAGGCATTCCTGAGTGGCGGGGGCTGTGATTGGGCTGGGCCCCTTGGGTTACTGGTTCTTTTTTTCTTTTCTTATTTGTGGGTTGTTGTTGTTTTTTTTTTTGGCTAAGCTGCACAACTTGTGGGATCTTAGTTCCCTGACCAGAGAATGAACCTGCATCCTCCACAGTGCACGTGCAGAGTCCTAACCACTGGACCTCCAGGGAATTCCCAGGTTACTGGCTCTTATTGCCTGAAGGGTTGACCCTGGAGGTCTCTTGCGTTCTTGTGGATAGGTGCCCTCTCTGTGGGGAAGACACATCCCTGCCTGGATGCAGATTCTTCCAAAACATCATCCAATCTCCACTATTAGCTGGCTCCAGGAGCTCCTTGCTTGGGCTCCCCAGGTTCCCAGCCTGCTGTGGTCAGTCATGCCCAGCCCCACACCACTGGGGGTGTGAACAGAGCTCAGGGCTTGCTGCCGTCACCCCCACTTCCTCCCTGTCTGCTGCCACTGTCTGGAAGCAAATCATCTTAGTCCTCAGTTTGTAAAAGAAAAATGCAAAGTTAGCCCTCAGTTTGTAAAAGGCCTTTATTTCCTTCCAACAGTAAAAGTTAACTTCTCAGGCACCTACCCTTCCAACAAAGACAGCATTCAGTGACTTCATATGGCGATACTGGTGGCAATTTCTTTCACTAAAGGATGGGGAGGGAAAGCACCCCACCAGTTTAATCTCTGGCGGCATAACTCTCAACGCTAGAATTTCTGCTAAAGGGAATCAGAGGTTTTGGTTTTGACGTTTCCCACCAATGTCTTATCCATCCTGGCCTGAGAACTGTCATGCCCAGAAGGATGGGGGCTCTTTCAGAAAAGCTGTCGTGTCTGGGGCATTTCTGCATGTGGAACTTTCAGCTCAGGCAGGAATGTTTAGAAATGGTTGGCATGGAATCCTTCAAGACAGGGCTCACGTTCTGGGATGATTTGACATGGAGAACTGCCTTGAACTTTTCCAGTGAATTCCTTCAAACTGGTGGTCATTGGATGTGTAATCTCAACAAGTTGACAATTTCTCTTCACATCAATTGTTTCTGGTGTTAATCTTCAACTCCTGATGAACAATAACAGTGATAAAATTTTAAGTATTCCAGCCCTCATAATGCTGTTTGAAATTTTTTCTGTATCCAATACTTTTTAAACAATTATTTATTTGTGGCTGTGCTGGTCATTTTTGCGAGAGCTTTTCTCTAGTTGTGGAGAGTGGGGGCTACTTTCTAGTTGCGGTGCACAGGCTCTGTGGCACTCAGGCCCCAGGAGTTGAGGCATGTGGGCTCAGAAGTCATGGCTCCCTGGCTCTAGAGCACAGGCACAATGCTGTGGTGTGCGGGCTTAGTTGCTCTGAGGCATGCTGGATCTTCCTGAATCAGGAATCAAACCTGCATCTCCTAGGCTGAGAGGCAGATTCTTTACCACTGAACCACCTGGGAAGCCCTATACCCAATATTTCTATTATCTTTTATTTCTAAATCACAAAAAATCATTTAATCCATTGGTTTAATTTCATTTATGCTCCCGTGAAAGTGAAAGCGAAAATTGCTGTCGTGTCCAGCTCTTTACAACCGCATGGACTACAGTGCATGGAAGTCTCCAGGCCAGAATATGAGAGTGGGTAGCCTTTCCCTTCTCCAGGGGATCTTCCCAACCAAGGGATCGAACCCAGTTCTCCCATATTATAGGCAGATTCTTTACCAGCTGAGCCACCAGGGAAGCCCAAGAATATAGGCTCCCATATATCTTTACAAATACCATTTGGTAGTGTCAGGATTCTATAAATTTAAATGACTTTAGAATTAATTTATTTTCATTTTGCCCTCAAATAATGCATTTTAATATTATAATTTAAGATATTATATTTTTCTCTTGGAATTAACATTTATTTTTGTTTTATAAGAAATCATGCCATCGTTCTTCATTTTTATAGTATCTTTCACTTCTCTTTCATTTATTGAATTAATATTATAAATCTAAAAGTATTAAAATCTCCATTTGATAATATAGATTTATAATTATATATATAAATTATAATTTTAAAAATCTCCACGTGAGAAGATGCTAAACATCACTAATCACCAGGGAAATGCAAATCAAAATCATAGTAACACATCACCTCACACCTGCTGTAAAGAAAGTGAAAGTCGCTCAGGTGCGCACGACCCTTTGAGACCCCGTGGACTGTATCCTGCCGGGCCTCTCTGTCCACGGGATCCTCCAGGTAAGAGCACTGGAGTGGGTTGCCATTTCCTTCTCCAGGGGGTCTTCCCAACCTGGGTCTCCTGCATGGCAGGCAAATTCTTTACTGTTTGAGCCATCAGGGACACTCACCTGCCATAGTGGTTGTTATCAAAAAGACATCAGATAACAAGTGTTGGTGAGGATGTGAAGAAAAAGGAACCCGCATGCACTGTTGCTGGGAATATAAATCGCTGCTGCCACTATGGAAAATAGTATGGTGGTTTCTCAAAAAAGTAAAAAAAATAGAACTATCATAGAGATCAGCAACTCCACTTCTGGGGCGTTTCCTGAAGAAAACAGAACACTAATTTTAAAAGATATAAGCACCCTCATATTCACGGTAACATTATTTACAACAGCCAAGCTATGGAAACAACCTAAGTCTCCATCAACAGATGAATGGATAAAGAAGATGATGTAGCATATGTATATATATACACACACACACACACACACACAATGAAATATTGCTCACCCACAAAAGAGTGGAATCTTGCTGTTTGCGGAAACCTGAATGGACCTAGAGGGTGTTATACTAAGTGAGATAACTTATGGAATAGGATAAGTCAATTGCACTTCAAATCTAATAAGTATTTATTGTATCTATATAATATAAATATAATAAATAGAAGTACTAAAATTTATCTTAGAATATTCCTAACTAGTATTCTTGCCTGGAGAATCCCCATGGACAGAGGAGCCTGGCAGGCTATAGTCCATGGGGTCGCAAAGAGTTGGACACGACTGAGCGACTAAGCACGGCACAACACATCCCTAATTAACCATAAAACTCCCTAAAATATTTACTTGTCCAAATATTTTACCACTTCCATTAAAATGAACATGGAAGAGTTCAAAATTTCCAAACTGCGACTGTTGTACCACGAATTCTCCATAAAGTCCAGAAGCCTTACAATTTTCATTGTCTTGATTCGCAAGTCTTGAGATATAATATGTAATTCTCTCTGATGTTTGATGAAAGAAGGTAAATTTAAAGTTTGTCAGAAAAATACTTTAAGATTGACATGATTCACATTTTTTTTTTTTTTTTTGGCTGCGCCGGGTCTCAGTTGTGGCACTCAGGATCTTCCATCTTTACTGGGCCATGTAGAATCTTTAGCTGCAGCATGTGGGGTCTAATTCCCTTAATTGTAATTGAAACTGGACCTCCTGCCTTGGAGAGAGTCTTAGCTACTGGACCACCAGGGAAGTCCCTCACATCTTTAACTACATCACCCATCGGTGACTATGGAGGGTTTTACCCCATCTGTCTGAGGACAGGTTCCTGAGCAATAGAGCCTGAGACAGGTTTCTTGAGTCTGTGGTTTATTGAGGGAGTGCTTGAAGGAGAAGGGACAGGGATGGGCACATAGAACAGGATGTGGGAAGAAACTAAGCAAAGATAGGGTCCTTCTGAACTTGACCCACTGTCTGCTCCCTTGGGGTGATGTGGGGTGTGAGTTGTGCCATGGAGTTTGGCCCATCTGGTGGCAAGACACCTGCACCTTCCCTCCATTCTTCAGTCGTGGTCATGGGCCTGAGGGGATGCGCCTGGAACCACCCAGGCATCTCCGGATAAACCATCCTCCAGAGAGGATGTGCCACTCTGCCCAGTCAGTCGTGGAGGAAGGGAGCTGGGCTACTAGCTTACCACCAAACTGAAGGGTCTAGAAACAGTTTCTAAAATCTTGGCTGACACTCCGGATTTCCCAGACTTCTTTACCCTGCTCTAGTACTCCCACTATGCATAAAACCCAGTAAGATTTTCATGAGACATCATGGAAACCATATTTCCCAAGCACTGACAGTAAAGTTTGGATCTAGTATTTCACATGTTCCTTCCCCTTTGAGAGATGAGCAAAAATAAGCAAGTATTTTTGAAGACTTGAATATTACATTTTAATTTAAAAATACGTGTTAGGGAAGTAGTTGAAACTGGGGGCAAATGATGCAGATTTTATTGCCTTAATTTATAAATTTTCAAAATGTGTTTTATTTCAATAGTGACATTTTATAACGAGTGGAGCCATTAATTTAGGTCACAATGATACAGGCATGCTTTTTTTTCTTTTTTGAAATTCTATTCATTTCATGTCTAAAAATACTTAATTATTTAAAACTACATATTAGATTGTGTTAAAAGTCTGATAGCCGTTTCTGAATATTGTCACATTTCATAGATATAATTTTGATGTTTTAACTTCCAGAATTTTTATTATTTCAAATATAGATTTAAGATTTTTTTCATTATTTTGCTCACTAGAATTGTAGAATTTATTAGAGCAATGAGCTTTGTCAGAACAAGATTACCATTCTGATGAAATGTATTTAGTATTTTCAATTTTTTGCATCATAACTTCTGAGCCCCATTTATTCACAGCACAACTTCTGAGTCCTGTTCATGTTTTCTGTTCTAATAATCAAATTGGTTTTCATTCCAGAAATAGAAATAATTTGCTTTATTTTGTACTGCTTTTTGTACAGTGTAAACAGACATTCTGGGCTGTTCTGATCTGAGCAGAAGATGTTCTGGGCTGCAGCTCACTATTTCTGAATTGTTCCCATAGATTCTGTACTTGACTGAATGGTGCCCCCTAGACTTCATACCGGCCCAGCACCTTAGAATGTGAGCTTATCTGAAAATCAGATATTTGCAGATTAATCGGTTAAGATGGTCATGCATGTGCGCATGCCACGTTGCCTCAGTCGTATCCTACTTTTTGGGATCCCATGGACTGTAGCCCGCCAGGCTCCTCTGTCCATGGAATTCTCCAGGCAAGAATACTGGAGTGGGTTGCCATGCCCTCCTCCAGGGGAATCTCCCCGACCCAGGGATCAAACCTGTGTCTCCTGCGGCTCCTGCTTTGCAGGCGGATTCTTTAGCGCTGAGCCACTGGGGAAGCCAAGATGAAGTCATACCAGGGTCCTTCTTCGAAGGGGTTGGAGCTGACAGAGACTTCGATAATTTCCTCTTCTTCTCCAGTTCTCCTGTATCGTGATGGCTGGGCTGCTGCTGAGAGGGCTGTCTAATTCTGGACCCTGGAGTGATGTCAAGTGACCTTCCCTCTCCCCTCTCAGGGAAAGGGGAGCTGAGGATTCTGGGAATCCAGTCAGTTCACAGGGCAGTTGTCAGTCTCACCCTCCTTGTCACTATTCTTCCTGGGACTTGCTCCACCTGCCCACAGCTGGGAATAGTCCACTGGTGTTCATGCAGGGCACCAGCCAGTTGTGGGGTCACCACTCAGGAACAACACAATGTGAATGGACTCACCAGGGTCTTTTCTCCTTCCTGGGGTTTGCTGTCCTCTCATCTAGAGTGTTTGAAAGACTGACGGGAAGGATCTAGCCAGGAACATCTAGCCAAGGTTCAGCCCGTCAGATGTGGGCCAGTTCACCCCATCCTCGTAGTAACCCTGTGAGCTGTTCTGGTTCACAGATGGAAAACCTGTTCAGGAACAGAGCGAGGTCTCCAGCTGACAGAGGCAGATCTGGGATATTAACCAAGGTGTCTAGGCACACCGGGCCACGCAGGTTGTTGTTGGAAGATGAAATGCATTGCCCTTCTCCCTTGCAGGATCAGGCTTCCCTTGTGGCTCAGCTGGTAAAGAATCCGCCTGCAATGCGGGAGGCCTGGGTTTGATTCCTGGATTGGGAAGATCCCCTGGAGAGGGGAAAGGCTACCCACTCCAGTATTCTGGCCTGGAGAATTCCATGGACTGTATAGTCCATAGGGTTGCAAAGAGTTGGACACGACTGAGCGACTCTCATTTCACCTGCATGATCAGTGAGGGAAACACAGACCCACCCTCAACAGAAAATTCACTTTAGTGTATGTTCTAACCTTTATATTCTTGGAAGCAATTTGAAGTGGCTTCTACAACACCAGCTAACACCAGAATTCCTGCATTCACATCCAGACCTATATGTGCAGTCCTAGACGCTTACCTGAAGCTACAAGTGTCCAGGGGCATCCATGCAGTTTTGCTTGTAATCATGAAAAACTGCAAAGACCTAAATGCCTATCAATTGGGAACAGGTTATTTAAATTATAGGATTTTTTTTTGACATTCTGTTATTTTGTTAAACAGCTTTATTTGGTGATGTAATTCACATTTAGCATAGTCACAAAGAGTTGCAAACATCACCACATTCTATTAGAACATTTTTATTTTTAAAAAATTAATTCATTAATTAATTTTAATTGTAGGCTAACTACTGTACAATGTTTTGGTGGTTTTTGCCATACATGGACATGAATCAGCCATGGGTGTACATGTGTTCCCCATCCTGAACCTCTCTCCCACCTCTACCCATTCCATCCCTCAGGGTCATCCCAGTGCACCAGCCCTGAGCACCCTACCGTATGCATTGAACCTGGACTAGCGATCTATTTCACACATGATAATATATATATTTCAACGCTATTTTCTCAAATCATCCCACCCTCGCCTTCTCCCACAGAGTCCAACAGTCTGTTCTTTACATCTGTGTCTCTTTTGCTGTCTCGCATATAGGGTCATCGTTACCATCTTTCTAAATCCCATATATATGTGTTAATATATATGTGTGTGTGTATATATATGTGTGTGTGTTGGTGTTTTTCTTTCTGACTTACTTTGCTCTATATAACAGGCTCCAGTTTCATCCACCTCATTAGAACTGATTCAAATGCATTCTTTTTAATGGCTGAGTAATATTCCATTGTGTTTGTGTACTACAGCTTTCTTATCCATTTGTCTGCCGATGGACATCTGGGTTGCTTCCATGTCCTGGCTATTGTAAACAGTGCTGCGATGAACATTGGGGTACATGTGTCTCTTTCAATTCTGGCTTCCTTGGTGCGTATGCCCAGTGGTGGGATTGTTGGGTCATATTGCAGTTCTATTTCCAGTTTTTTAAGGAATCTCCACACTCTTCTCCATAGTGGCTGTACTAGTTTGCATTCCCACCAACAGTGTAAGAGTGTTCCTTTTTCTCCACACCCTCTCCAGCATTTATTGTTTATAGACTTTTTGATAGCAGCCATTCTGACCGGTGTGAAATGGTACCTCATTGTGGTTTTGATTTGCATTTCTATTAGAGCATTTTATTACCCTGAAAGGGAATCTTATACCAGATATTTTGGAGCCTTTAAAAAAAAAAAAACAAGTTCTATTTTAATGAAAATATATTTATAACGGGCAAAGGGTTCAAAAAAGCACGTTGCAGAAAATAAGTGATATTCCATCTATTTATAATATCTGTATCTACACATGTTTATATGGTTGTTCACTCATTCATTTATTTATATATGCATACAGTCCTCTGGAGAAAGACATGGAGAAGTTTTATTTTCCATCACTTTTAAGTTCCGTTTTTATGCTATGTATTTTATATAATATTTTTACATCAGTGCTGTGTTTCCACTGGGAATATTATAATAACCAAAGGGCAAAATAGGCAACGGGGGTGTCCCGAGCTGATAAAGAAGTGTCAGAAGCGGTTGGTACAAATGTAAAGGTAAAAAACACGATTTTTCGTGTGTCTAATCTGATATTCCGTTGTGTGTTAGCTGCTCAGTCATGTCTGACTCTTCGCGATCCCATGGACTGTAGCTCACCAGGCTTCTCTGTCCATGGAATTCTCTAGGCAAGAATACCGGAGTGGGTTGCCATTCCCTTCTCCAGGGGATCCTCCCAATCCAGCACCCAGGTTTCTCGCATTGCAGGCAGATTCTTTACCATCTGAGCCTCGGGGAAGCCTCTTCCATTAGATGGCGCCATTGCAAAAGTTTTACATTAGATTTTCCTTTAGATAAAATTTTACATTTGATATTGTAAAAATTTTACATTAGATATTCCTTTAGATGGCGCCATTGTAAAATTTTCTGTCATGGAAGGAACAGTCACACCCTTAACTATTTGTCTGTGAAGACTTATTATTTTTGCTTGCTTTCCTTTTAAGTCACTTGAAAAAGAAAAGTTTACCGCACTCTTCAGTAATACCCTATTATTTCAAGTCAATGGGAGTAAATGAAATGAGATACTTTTTAAAGAAATTTAGTCATTAGATGAAAACTACTGTCAAATGCATTTAAAACGGGCACTTAGGGACAAGTTGTTTTCTCTCAGTTCTGAAAAAGTTCACCACTGATATCCTGATTACCAGAAATGCAAAATGCTATCTGTTACTTTGAAATTTCCAGACTTCTGAGCAGGCTGAGATTCCTACCTTTTCTCCACCACCAACTCCTCTATTATGTCTTAACTAAATCTCATTATTGGAAAGATTTTACCCATACGGTAATAGCATTTACTAAGTAGCTAAAGGTTTTTCTATTTTCTGTTTCTGTATGTATGTATTTGATCAGTTGAAGTTCTGAGACAAAGGGACAAGCTTGCTGGGTTGATATAATTCCAGCCAGAAGCTGGAGGAACTGGGAGATAAGAGCAAGGACCCTGGCTCGGGCCGGCCCTGGCCAGCCTGGCACTGTGGACAAGCTATGGTGGGACTGGGTCACACACAGGTAAATCACGTCGCCCTGCATTAAATGCCAGTTACTATCATCATCTTATTCAGCGTGTTAGGCCGTATCTTCAGGCAGATGCTGATCACGCCAGTTGAGCCCTGTTGGTCTTGGTTCACCGCTGGGCTGATGAATACATTTGAAGAAGGCTGGCATATGGGTGGGGAGTTGTTTTTGAGGTTTTATTTTGCTCCAAAAAGGTTTATTGTTTCCATTTGGTCCAGGTCTTGCTATAAAGTTCCAGGGCCATTAAAAAGCTGGCTGCAGAAAGGCTTCAGGTGTTCTACGATTTAGTTTAAACTCTTAAGTATTTTGGAGAAGGAAATGGCAGCCCACTCTGGTATTCCTGCCTGGAAAATCCAATGGACAGAGGAGCCTGGCGCGCTACAGTCCACGGGGTCGCAAGGGTCGGATATGTCTAAGCAACTAAACCACTTAAGTATTTGCATGAAGAGTTTGGTTTCATTTTTTCTGTATGTGAAACCACGGAGAGGACCGGCCACCCCATATGCGGTTTGGATTACACTGTCCCACCACACACCTCCCATCATGGTGTGGTGACTTCTGTGGACCCAGAAAGCAGGCCTCTGGGGTGCAGTTACGTGGATTATTTCAGTCTCTCTCGGTGTTTGCAGACTGCCGGGGCAGCCCGGCTTTGGTGAAGGCCGAGAGCCGCCTGGCCTGGCCCTGAGAGGGGAGCCTTTCCCGGCCCAACCAGGGCGGGTAGGCAAGGAGGATGGGAGGGGTTCTCAGGCGATCTGAGGGGCGGATCGAGGACCCCACATGCCTCACAGGGTGAATGCTGACGCCTGGCTTTCTGGGCCCAATCTTGGAGTGACTCCACTAAGTGAGATAGTGTGTGTCAAGCTCATACACTCAAGTGACTCCACTAAGTGAGATAGTGTGTGTCCAGCTCATACACTCACACTGTGCCTGGTGTGGACATGGCAACTGAAAGCAGGCTTCCATGAATTCAGAGTTCTTCTGACACATACTGCTGAACACCCCACTGAGGGCTACAGCCGCTCCATCTGGGGGTTGGCAACAGAGAAGGTCCCCGCCTTAAGAAAGCTGATCCTTTAGCAGCCTGTGTTTACTGAGCATGAAAACACTGTATCCCAGCGTTTTCTAAGTGCTCTGAATGTGTTAATGTCTAATCCTCACCAGTGCTAGACGGCAGATACAGTAAGTCCCTGCCGAACGAACCTTCAACTTGAGAACTTTCAAACACTCGCACGTGTGTTTGCACGTCCAATCACGTAACTTAGTTCACGTGTCTGGCGTACGCTGTCACGTGCATGCATCCTCTACGAGTAGTTGTGCTTTTGGGTACTTTATAGTACTGTATAGAGTATAGTAGTAAGTATCTTTATTTTAAGCCTAGGATGTCCGGAAGCAAGCATAAAAGCAGTGGTGATGTAGCTGGTACTGCTGTATTTTTCAAAGTACTGTACTGTAAGATTAGAAATGTTTCCTTTATTTTTTGTGTGTTTTTTTATATGTATTATTTGTGTGAAAAGTAGTATACACCTATGATAGTATAGTACTATATAGTCAGTTGTGTTATTTAGGTACCTAAACTAACTTCATTGGATTTACGAACAATCGGACTAAAGACATCCACTCTCAGAACAGAACTCGTTTGTATGCAGGGGACTTGCTGTACTGTTGTTCTCTCCATCCTGCCTGTGAGGAAGTGGAGGCTCAGAGAGATCAAGTCCCCTGAGATCACAAAGCTCGTCTGGCCCTAGAAGAGCATTTTGTTACTACCACTCTGTGCTGACTCACATGGTGCTGGGGTAAATTCTGTGAGAGCCCAGAAAGTGAGGTGTCTGAACCATGGGGAAACCTTTCCAGGCATCTTGCATGAGGGGTTAGCTGACCAGAGAGTAAGGGAACAGCATTGCAAGCAGAGGGAACGTCATGTGCGAAGGTAAGAGGCAAGAGAATAAACAAGGCTCAAAGAAGAGTAACCAGCAAGGCTCGGGACAAACATTTCAGAGCGTTTCCAAAAACCTGGAATTTTCCTTGGGAAATGTAGTCTAACTTAAGCAAGGGAAAGAGTCTCAGGTGGGAGCCCTGAAGAATTTCAGGAGCAACTTGCAGCAAGTGGTCTTAACTTGGTGAGTTGTCTCTGGCCCATCTCCCTCCCTCACCAGGCCTGTTCTTCTGTTGCAAAAGGCCGGTCCTACCTGTATGTGTGCAGCTCACATAATAGAACCCAGGATCACGCAGGGCTTACTGTAAGATAGGGGCTCGTGCTAAGTTGTGTCCGACTCTTTGTGACCCCATGGACTGTAGCCCACCAGGCTTCTCTGTCCATGGGATTTCCCAGGCAAGAATACAAGAGTGGGTTGCCATTTCCTTCTCCAGGGGATCTTCCTGACCCAGGGATCAAACTGCATCTCCTGCTTTGGCAGGCAGATCCTTTACCACTCAAGCCACCTGGGAAGCCTGTGAACTAGAATAATGTGGGTGGCATACATGGGGGAGCTTAACAGTTGGCACGTGGCCACTCAAGTGTAACGTCCTGCTAGGCCCGATGTTCACCTTTAAGAGGAGCCCAAGCCCCTTCCCTTCAGCTCTCAGCAGAGGGTTTTCCATGGCGATTTCCATCTAGCTGTGACCCCTCCCTCTTCCTCTACCTGTGGTTCTGGAGTCTCAGCCTGGAGAGGCGCCAGGCTGCTACCAGACTCTGGAGCTGGGACAGTGTTTGCAGGGGAACCAGAGGAAAGGAAAAATCCTGTTGCCGACTCTCCCCCTCTGGCTTCCCAGTGATTTATCACTATGGACACTGAGCTCTTTTCCTCTTTGCTGCTGGCTGGCTGCGGGGGGAGGCACACATTGTTGGTGCCCTGGCTACGCAGATCAGCAGTTCCTTCCTCTTTCCTGTTGCAGAAACGCCACAGTCACCATCGTTGTCCAGGAACAGCAGCTCACACCTGAAGAGCTCGGTCTTGGGGGAAAACAATCCCATTTGATTCCCCAGGGTTTGTGGGGGGAAACAATGCTGGTGTGAGAACAGTGCAGCCTCCAGGGCTGAACTGGGGCCCTGTCTTTCCCCTTCCTTCAGCTTTCCTTGCTGCACTTTAAAAATGGATTTACAGGCAGATGCAGGTAGTCCGCATTGTGTTAGGTGGCAGTAAAGGCAAAGCGCCTTTGTGGGGGCTGAGCCTTCTTTGAGGGCACACGGGAGGCAGATGTGGATACAGGGAGATGCAGATGCAGGCCAGAGGGTATTCAGAGGAGACTTCGTACCTGTGTCACCATCTGTCACTTCCACTTTCCCATGAGCTTCAGGAGCCGTCAGCTGGAGGCCTGGTGAGAGCTGGCTTTGCTGGGGTCAGTCCAGGACTCAGGACATCCCTTAAAGGCTGGTGCCTGGGGGATTCCCCTGGTAGTCCAGTAGTTAAGATTCTGCTCTTCCACTGCAGGAAGCAAAGGTTTGACCCCTGGTTGGGGAAATAAGATCCCATATGCCACACAGTGTGGCGGCCAAAAAAAAAAAGGTTTGTACCGTGAGTCTGACATCACACATACTGGGCTAGGACACAGGGCATGTGGTGAAACGGGACCCTAGAGACCATGAAGGAAGCTCCCTGGCCAGGAAGTCCTGAGACAGTGCCTGGTCCACTTGGGCTGCCTGGGCAAGTTGTGGCCAGCTCAGGGACCTTGTCTGTAAGTTCCCCTAAGGGATGTCTCTCTTGGCCTCAACCTATGGGGGGAAGAGGAGTCTAAGGATACCTCACATTTATCCATTTCACTGTTCAAGAGGTCCATCAGGAATAACCATCTACGTGAAACTGGTCTTGAAATTATCCAGGAAGGAAACACTTCCTTTAGGAGAAGCTTGTGCATTTCAGCTAGGACAATGTTCAAAACCCCTTTGTCTCCTCGAACATCCACATCTTTCCTAGGTCTCAAAATATTCCTCTTCTTTTTCCATCTAGAAGGTTCTTTTACTGGGGAGAGGATTTCCAAGGTCCTTCTAGATTCTAAGTAGCAACCTGAACGTTCATGTTTTATTTTTGTCAGGGGAGCTGCCTGAACCCCCAGACCCCAGGGGAGCCCGGCCTTTAGGAGGAAGCGGACAGTGACAGAGGTAGCCAAATACCTTCAGAGCCACTCAGCTCACCTCTTCCTCTTGGGGTAAGAGAACGAGTGTCTGTAAGGAAGACATTCTACTTCTCTCTGATGCTCCCTGTATGTTTGTGGATGGGCAGAAGCGGAGGACCCTCGTGCAAGGCTCAGCTACCTCCTCGCTGCCCTGGAAGGGTCTCACTCCCCATAAGACCTTCAGGAGAACTGGAGGGGCTGCCCCATGCAGTAAACTCCCCAACAACACCTTCGTCAGGGGGCATACAACCAGCACTGGAATCCTTCCGGGACAGGGAACCAGTCCATTTTTTAAAAAACAGCAATTAAAAAATAGGTTTATTAATGAATTTATTTTTGACTGCGCTGGGTCCTTCTTGCTGCACGTGGGCTTTCTCTAGTTGCAGCTAGCAGGGCCGCTCGCTAGCTGCAGGGCTTCTCACTGACGTGGCTTCTCTCGCTGTGGGGCCCGGGCTCTAGGCACGTGTGCTCAGCAGCTGCCCTGCAGCATGTGGAATCTTCTCAAATCAGGGACTGAACCCGTGTTCCCCACACTGGCAGGCAGTTTTTTTTTGTTTTTTTTTTAATGTTGTTCTGGGCTGTGCTGGGTCTTTGCTGCCGCACAGGTTATTCTCAAGTTGCAGGGAGCAGGGGCTACCCTCTAGTTGCAGTGTGCATGGGCTTCTCATGGCCGTGGCTCCTCTTGTTGTGGAGCACCGTCTCTAGAGCACGTGGGCTTCAGTAGGTGTGGCTTGAGGTCTCAGTAGTTGCCATTCACGGGCTCTGGAGCACATGTTCAGTAGTTGTGAGGCATGGGGCTTATTTGCTTTGCCGCATGTGGAACCTTCCCGGGCCAGGAATTGAACCTGTGTCTTCTGCACTGGCAGGCAGATTCTTTACCACTGAGCTACCAGAGAAGCCTGGCAGGCAGATTCTTAAGCACAGGGCCACCAGGGAAGTCCTTTAATAGTGATTTTTATTGAGCTAACATTAGATTCTTGTGCATCTATAATGCATAATACAGAGAGCCCTAAAATATATTTTAAGCAGGTTTCTGCAGGGGTACCATCTTAATGTTGCAATATAATGTTACAGGACACTGACATTGATACAACCCACCTATAGCATTTAATCTTCCAGTTTTACTGTTCCTCATTGTGTTTCAGTGTGTATAAAGTTCTTAACAGCTTTATCACCATGTAGGTTCAGGTATCCATCACCGCAGGCAATACACAGTTCCCAAGGCACAAGCATCCTCCTGTTGCCCTTCTTTAGGCACACCCATTCCCTCCCCTGTCCCCACCCCAACCTCTGGAAACTGCCCATTTGGCCTCCATCCCTAAACTTCTGTTATTTCAAAAATGTTATGCAAATAGGATCATATTTAGGGGACTGGCTCTGTTTCACTCAGCCTATTTATTGTCCTGGAGATTCATCCAAGTTGTTGCCTGTATCAATAGTTTGTTCCTTTTCATTGCTAAGGAATATTCCATGGTGTGCATGTAACCAACATTTATTCACTGAAGGATATCTGGACAGATCCCAGTTTTTCCAGAGAGCTGAAATGACAAATAGAGCTGCTGTGAACATTCACACAAAAACTTTGTGTGTGTGTGTGATCCTACATTTAAATTTTCTCTGGGCAGCTTTTCCATTTTTTAAAATACACAGCTCTCATTGAAGAAGATCCTTGAGGTCTGTGAGGGATCCATTTGAGACCCATGTGTGTTCTCACATTCTCAGAGTTGGAAATGTTTATACAGGCTGCTGGCTCGGTCTTAAATCACGTGAGCCTCATGTCTGTCCGGGAGCACAGTTTCCTGTGGATAGTCTCATCCTCCAACTTGGCTGCCTTTTTTATTGGGATGTATCTGTTTTAATTTTGTTTGATCAGGTAATGAAGCTGTAAAGAAACAGGAAGCATTAAGACAGTTGTATAAAACCCACTGAAGGATGGCATCCTAAAATAACCTGGGTGAATAAATATCTCATATTCCGTGCCTTTCAACTTTTGTAGGCTTTGACCCCTTCGGTCTTTGTTCTAAGCCCTATGGTGGTGCATTTTGAGAAGCCCTGAAATGCTTTTCTTCCAGAGGCATCAGGTACGGAGTTCAGGGCTCAGATCTGGAGTCAGGCAGCCGGCGTTCCAATGGACTTAAACCACCCATGGGATTGTGAGCAAGCATACTAGCCTCTTCAAGACTCTTGTTTCTCTCCTGTGCATGAGGATAATTCTAGTGTCGAATCCACAGGATTAAATGAGACAGTCCATGAGGAGTACTGAGTGCTCAGTACATTTTAGTAGAACCCCTCTCTCCCAATCTTTGAGAACAATGCTTCAAAAGCCTTCACTGAAGGTTGTCGGAAGGGGGGCTGTGAGGGAAAATTACGTCTCACTGCCCAGAGAAAAACTTCCCGCCAGTCTCCTGTACCTAGATTCTCCCTCAAAGCCAAGCCGCCACCGCCCCCACCGAGCCAGCCAGTTGGCCTCCCTCTGCCACCCTCGCCCCCGGAGGGGCCCCTTTCTTCCTCAGGTGGCTGTTGGGATTTCCCCACGTTTCCTAGGTGACTCTGCTCATTCTGCCCCCCCGGCGGGCACCCCCGCCCCTGAGATGAAGACTGAGCACCTGGGCTGCTTTCTGCTTTCCTTCTTGTCTTTCCTGTCTCTTTCTGCCACATCTGCTGTTCGGCTGGTCAGAGGATCCGCTTGGGTTTCCACAGCAGGGACCCAGATGACTTCTCATGGCATCTGGCAGGTGATGCCTGAGCTCTGTAAACAACTTCATGGGTCTTCTCAGCATCCAACCGGAGTGGTGAGCCCAGCCCCACTTATGAGCAACGGAGGCCACTTAAGCCACTTAGTGACCTTCGGGATGAGGACAGCTGTCTTCTTTCCTTTGTCTTCAGCCCTAGCAATCAGCAGGAACACTGCTCGGACTCTGCTCTGACGCATGGTGTTGGCTTTGACAAATATTTGGCTCTGAAGATGAAGATGAAGAAACACGCAGTAGCCGGTTTCTCCAGGCAGAACAGGTCTGCCTACGTGGCTGCTGGAGTTGGATGCAGAGGAGATTCTGCAGCCCTCTGGAAATGCCTCCCCCCTTCTTAGCTAACTTTCCCTCACCCGCTGTGTCACAGACATCTAACTAAAATAGATCTCCCTATAATTTCTACTGAAAGGTTAAAAAATAAAAGTCCCATTCCTCTTTCGCATACAACCAACGCAATTGAGAAATAAAAATCAAAACTACAATGAGATATCACCTCACACCTGTCAGAATGGCCATCAGCAAAAAAAATCCACAAATAATAAATCCTGGAGAAGGTGTGGAGAAAGGGGAAACCTCCTACACTGTTGGTGGGAATGCAAATTGGATGCAGCCACTTTGGAGAACAGTATGGAGGTGCCTTAAAAAACTAAAAAGAGTTACTGTATGATCTAGCAATCCCACTCTGAAGCATATATCAAAGAAAAACATGGCTCAGAAGAATACATTCATCCCAATGTTCATTGCAGCATTGTTTACAATGGCCAAGACATGGAAGCCACCTAAATGTCCACCAGCAGAGGAATGGATAAAGAAGATGTGAGACACACACACATACACACATACATGTATACAATGGAATATTACTTGGCTGTTAAAAAGAATGAAATAATGCTATTAGCAGCAACTTGGATGGACTTGGAGATTATCATTCTAAGTGAAGTTAGCCAGACAGAGAAGCACAAATATCATAAAATGATACAAATGAACTTACTTACAAAATAGAAACAGACTCATAGACTTGAGAGAATTGAATTTATGGTTATGGCAGGGGAAGAGTGAGGGGAAGGATAGATTAGGAGTTTGGTTTGACATGTGAGCACTGGTATATTTAAAATAAATAATCAACAAGGACCTATTGTAAAAAATAAATAAAAATTTAAAATGAATAAATAAATAATTCAATATTTAAAGATAATCATCAGATCTTCCCAAATCTTCCTTCTTGGTCTTAACATTTCCACTTCCTTCAAATGTTCCTCTTGTGATGTGGTTTTGGAAGGTCCCTTGCCTGTGGCCTTTTTATCACCCCTCCATATGCTTTGGGGCGTCATCCCCTGAACTGGGCGTGTGTGACAAAATACAGTGGGGCGGTCTTCTCCCCTCTTCTGAACTCTTTACTTTGATTAATGCCGTCAACCAGGATGGCAGCCACGCTGCTTTCAAACTCGTCGGTCTTTCCACTACATATCCTGCTGTTAAGCAACATGTCTGTCGTCATTATCCTGTATTTGCAAGGTCAGCTTTGAGGAACTTTAGCTTTCTATTGTGTATCATCATTTGGCCCATCGCACCCTCCTAGTGACGACTTTTTACTACTGATCCTGTCATTTGGCCTCATATGTATCTATCTCTCTCAGTGCTGTGTCATTCAGGGATCCAGTCAACATGTTCTTAGAGCCATGTGGCACTCCACTATGGGATGTCTTTTTTTTTTTTAATGTCATCTTGGATCAGTGATGCACCCCTTCTGTGAACCTTTGCTTGGTTAGTTACTTATTTATTTTTATTTTTTGGCCACGCCATGTGGCATGTGGGATCCTAGTTCTCTGCCCAGGGGTGGAACTCTGCACCCTCTGCATTGGAAGCACAGAGTCTTAACCACTGGACCGCCAGGGAGGTTCTTACAGATATCTTTTGAATTGACCTGGATCAAAGCTCTTTGGATCTAATTGTCCCACACATGATAGAGGCCACACTCTTCTCCATGAGGACCCCAGGACACATCTGGTCAGACATCTTGCTGAAATCCACAAGCCCTACATCTGCAGGATTTACTCATTCAACAATCTAGTAACTCTAACAACAGTTAGAGTTACTGTGTCCTGACCTACTTTTAGAAGATATTTGCTGATTTTTGGTCATTTCTACTTCCTGCCTGGTAACTGAAACTGCTCTCTGCCAACCTGTAAGAGTTCTGCTCTGATCTGTACTATCTATGGGGTGCTCGAACCCCATTTCAGTCGCTTCACTGAGCACCTCTCCTCCTGTCCCCTCCTCCTTCATGACTCTGGCCTCATCTAGCCCTTAATACATGACCTAACTCCTCCTGGGCATGACCCTCACCGGCCAAGCTGTTGGGTCTGGCCTAGACTACCTATTCTCCACCTTTCCCTAAATTTATTCCAACCACAGAGGTCTGGGCCCCCCTCTGTATATGTGTGTGTGTGCATCTTTCTTTGATGAAGGCTTTACTAATGTTCTACACACAGTGAGAGCTATAACTCATTAGGAAAGATTTTAGGAAATGGTTAGATACAATATAAAGTTTTTACATCCCTAGTAAATAACCCGCTGGACTGACTTATTTATGACTGCACTGGGTCTTCCTTGCTGCATACAAGCTTTTCCCTAGTTGTGGTCTGTGGCCTTCTCACTGTGATGGCTTCTCTTGTTTCTGAGCATGGGCTATAGATTTCGGGCTTCAGTAGTTGTGGCACATGGGCTCAGTTGCCCCATGGCATGTGGCATCTTCCCGGACCAGGAATCAAATCCGGGTCCCCTGCACTAGGAGGCAGGTTCTTAACCACTGGACCACCAGGGAAGTCCCAGCTGGAGTTTTGTACAGGCCCCTGTGATCTCTGGGTTTAGGATTCCTTACCTCCACCCCACCTCCTTTATTAAAACTCAGTACATTTTCTGAGTTTTAGGCTAAATATGAGAGGGGGACAAGTTTGTCACACCCCCACCCCACCCCTCCATCAGCTGGAGGTCCAGCCCAGGAATAGCACCAACCTGCTTGGCCCAAAAGGCTGGGGAGGTGAAGCCTCTTAGGCAAGAACCATTGTTTCCTTTCAAAGCAGGGGATGGAGGGGTCTGCTGAGAACCAAGATGAGAGGGCCCTCACAACTCCTGATCTCTGCTTCCTCTGCGGCTGCCCTAGCCAGATTTCCTGTTAAAATCGAGCTGACACATAGATGATTACGATAAGAAATGGAAATGCACTTCTGCTGACCCCATGAAAGCCAGTTGAGCTGGCTACCCACACACAGGCTAGACTAAGAACCACTCCAGCAGGCAGTGTTTTAAGTACTTTAAAGTGGTGTTTTTCTTTCTTAAACTCCTAGAGTCTATGTGCAGAGGTGAGCAAGTCACAGAGAGATGATATGAACAGCAGCCATCAGCCAACATTCCTGTCTCCTGCCTTCTGTGTTTCTGCTACTTCTCCTCAATCCCTAATATTAATATTAAGATGTTAGGAGAAGGGTGGGGACTTTCCTTGTGGTCCAGTGGTTAAGAATCCACCTTCCATTGCTGGGGACGAGGGTTCCATTTCTGGTTGGGGAACTAAGAACCCACAAGGCGTGGACCTATGCACTGTAACTAGAGAGCCTGTGTGATGCAAGAAAAAAGCCTGCGTACTGCAACCAAAGACCCAGCACAGCCAAAAAAATAAATAAGATAAATAAAATGTTAGGAGAAGGATGGATTTCTAAAGCCCAGAGCTTTAAGAGGACAGGTTGGAAAAATGGTGGCCGCTTTGCTCTTGATCAGGGCTTTCCTGGTCTCAGAGGGTGAAGAATCTGCCTGCCATGCAGGAGACCCGGGTTTGATCCCGGGTCAGAAAGATCCCCTGGAAAAGGGAATGGCAACCCACTCCAGTGTTCTTGACTGGAGGACTGCATGAACAGAGGAGCCTGGGGGTTACCGTCCATGAGATCACAAAGTCAGACACAGCTGAACTGAAGCAACTTAGTACACACCCAGCTATCCAGTCTAAGGAAGTCACTCCCCATCCACCACCCTCCTGACTTTCCTCCATCACTGTGCCAGTTTCTGTTTCTTTATAACAATCAACACAGTTTGTGGCTATGAATTCACTTTCTTGGGTACTTGGGTTTCATGCCTCTCCAATTAGACTATAAACTCTACTAAGGCATAATGTATATCCAAAGATAGGGCAGTCTTCTCTCCAAACCCCTGGCATGCAGGGCCAGACCTTTGTCTTTTCTGGAGGTTGGCCTGGTGCCTGCTTGGACTGAGAGACGCCACCTTTTCTTCTAGGGCATCATCGATACTTCATCCTGTTGGGGCCTGGCCTTGAGCGGAGCGTTCCTGACACTCCCTCTGGTCTGCAGCTAGCTTAGTGCCTTATTTCCCGCTCTGGGTCCCTCTGTGCTCGTGATCATTTGTGTCCGACCCTTTGAAATCCTTTAGACTGTAGCCCACCTGGCTCCTCTGTCCATGGGATTTCCCAGGCAAGAATACTGCAGTGGGTTGCCATTTCCTTCTCCAAGGGATCTTTCAGGCCCAGGGATCAAACCTTTGTCTCCTGCATTGCAGGCAGATTCCTTACCCATTGAGCCATTGAGGAAGCCTGTGTTTCCCCCTGATGTCCATTCAAATACTCGAAAAAGCAAAAATTGGGAATGGATGGCGTTAGCCCCTGGAAGTTCTGGCTTTTCTACTAGTGACTCCAGGTTACAGAAGCATTCCTGACATGGACTGCTCCCCAGAAGAGGTCCTGAGTGAGGGCTGTCAGTTAACATACAGGATGCCCAGTTTCATATGAGTTTCTAATCAACAACAAATAATCATTGGGAATGTACCATGCAAAATGTGAGACACGCCAAAAAATGACTTGTTGCTTCTGTGAAATTAAAATGTAACTGGAGGGACTTCCCTGCTGGTCCAGTGGCTAAGACTCCTCACTCCCAATGCAAGAGGTCTGGGTTCAATCCCTGGTCAGGAAACTAGATCCCACATCCTACAACTGAGAGTCAGTTTAGTTCAGTTGCTCAGTTGTCTGACTCTTTGTAGCCTCATGGACTGCAGCACGCCAGGCTTCCCTATCCGTCACCAACTCCTGGAGCATGCTCAAACTCACGTCCATCGAGTCGGTGATGCCATCCAACCATCTCATCCTCTGTGGTCCCCTTCTCCTCCTGCCTTCAATCTTTCCCAGCATCAGGGTCTTTTCTAATGAGTCAGTTCTTTGCATCAGGTGGCTAAAATATTTGAGTTTCAGCTTCAACATCAGTCCTTCCAATGAATATTCAGGACTAATTTCCTTTAAGATGGGCTGATTTCCTTTAGGATGGACTGATTTCCTTTAAGATCTAAAATTTCCTTTAGATCCTTTTGGATCTCCTTGCAGTCCAAGGGACTCTCAAGAGTCTTCTCCAGCACCACAGTTCAAAAGCATCAATTCTTTGATGCTTAGCTTGCCTTATAGTTCAACTCTCACATCCATACATGACCACAGGAAAAATCATAGGTTTGACTAAATGGACCTTATTGGCAAAGTAATGTCTCTGCTTTTTAATATGCCATCTAGGTTGGTCATAACTTTTCTTCCAAAGAGCAAGCGTCTTTTAATTTCATGGCTGTAGTCACCATCTGCAGTGATTTTGGAGCCCCCAAAAATAAAGTCAGCCACTGTTTCCCCATCTATTTCCCATAAAGTGATGGGACCAGAGGCCATGATCTTACTTTTCTGAATGTTGAGTTTTAAGCCAACTTTTTCACTCTCCTCTTTCACTTTCATCAAGAGGCTTTT
>SJYX01010444.1:6148-25491 GCA_006410675.1 Oreotragus oreotragus | reverse complement strand
TCATAGAACCGTTCAACTTCAGCTTCTTTAGCATTACTGGTTGGGGCATAGACTTGGATTACTGTGATATTGAATGGTTTGCCTTGGAAACGAAGAGATCATTCTGTCGTTTTTGAGATTGCATCCAAGTGCTGCATTTCAAACTCTTTTGTTGTCTGTGTGTCTCCAGTGTGAGTGGGCATACTATTTCCATTTTATAGGAGCAGAAAGTGAACCTCAAAACACTAACCCTACTGAGCTGCAGAGAAAGGACTGGAAACCCAGGCTTCTGATCTGTGTATTAGTACATGTCCGTGAGGTGACTTTCAAACCTGGCCAACTTGAGATTAGGCCCACTCGTTAACTGGCCAAGGTTAATTAATCAGACCTCCGGTCACAGGCCAGTCACAGGTCACGGCTGGGGGAAATGACTGATATCTTATTTCCTATCACTGTAGTCATGAAACAGATGGGGGGGGGGGTTCTGCTGGGTGCCCGTGGCCCTCTGACATCCTTGTTGCCTGTCTCTTCCTCCCACACCCACCTCAGCTTCTCCGAAAAACCACTTCCTGAAGTTTATCCCGCGAGGCAGCTTTTTCAGGTGGCTAGTGAATTGCAGTGATTTGGATTTGTGACATCCCTGGTGTTTGAAGGCAGAAGCGCAGCATGTAGACAGCACCCTGTCCCCCTGAAAAGAGGGAGAGGAGAGCAGTGCTGTGGGAGCAACAGGTTCCTGGGTGGGCTCTTCCTGCTTGGTGGGCACTCCTGGGGTCTCCATCCTTGGCAATGTGGGAGTCAGTTTCTTGATTATTTACCAAGGAGTTAAGATAGTTATGGGAAATCTTTTTTTTTTTTTTTTTTATGATTAAGGCATCCGCTAAGAGCCAGAGGAAGGAACGGGAAGATATGTGGGGGCCACACACATATAGAAAGTCAGCTGATTGCCTATTTTTAAAAAGATGAAGTAGAGAAAAATTCCTTTACACCTTTTGATTAATTAATTAGACTGCGTGGGGTTGTGGTTGCTGCACTCGGGGTCTTCGTTTTGGTGCACGGATTCACCTGTTGCGGCGCACAGGCTTCAGTAGCTGTGGCTCTCAGGCGTGGCTGCTCTGTAGCATGTCGTATCTTATTTCCCTGACCAGGGATGCAACCCTTGTCCTCTGAACTGCAAGGCGGATTCTTGAGCTCTGGACCACCAGGGAAGTCCCTCCTTTTATACATTTTTAACTTTGATTAAGACATTCAAACTTTACAAACGAAAACTAAGGGGCATGATTATCTTTTCAAGGAAAAAAATGATGGAGAATATATGCTTCAGTTCTTATCTCACAGCCAAGGCACAAGAGAAAAGGAAGAGATTTCCATGAAAACGAGTGAGTGAGAGGGAGACAGACAGAGAAACCCATGGAGAATGGCGAGGGAGGCTCTCCCAAGAGGACCCGCAAGTCCTATGAAGCACCAGCCCCATGTCGTCTTGACTCTGGGCCTTAGCCCAGGTCACCCTGCTGTGCTGCCTGGGTCGGGGTAGGGGATGGGTACAGGAGTTGCTTTATTTTGTTATTATCGTTTTAAAAATATTTATTTACTTGACTGTACCAGGTCTTAGTTGCAGCATGTGAGATCTTAGATTTTAGTTGCAGCATGCAGAATCTTTAGCTGTGGGCAAACAGGCTGTTAATTGCATCATGTGGGATCTAGTTCCCTGACCAGGGAACAAACCTGGGCCCCCTGCAATGGAAGCATGAAATCTTAGCCACTGGCCTGCTAGGGAAGTCCCTATAACAGCCATTTCAAATGATTTCCAACCCCTGATGCATTCACATGATTTAAAAACTAAAAGGGACACAGTTTATAATCCAAAATATACTGAAAACTATGAAACTGCTGAGAGAAAGTGAAGAAAACAAATAAACGGAGAGATATGCCATGTTCATGGGTCAGATATTCAGTATTGTTAGGTCATCAGTTCTCCTCAAACTGATTTCCATGAATTTCAATGAAATTCCAATAAAATTTTTGGAAGGCTTCCTTTTGGGTTGAAATTGAGAAGTTGATTTTAAAACTATATGGAAAGATGAAGGATTTAGAATAGTCCAAATAACCCTGAAAAGGAAGAGGAATGTTTGAGGAGTAACACTACCTGACTTTAGGATGTATTTTAAAGCTACAGAAATCAAAACTGGATGATACTGCATAAAGGTAAACACATAGATCAGTGGAATAGAATACAGACTCCAGAATATATGTGCTCACATACAGACAGCTGATTTTCAACAGAAGTTCAAGGAGAATTAACTGGACAAAAGACAGTCTTTTCAACAAACAATGCCAAAACAATTGGACATCCATATGCAAAAAAAAAAAAAAAGAGAGAGAGAGAGAGAGAGAACTTTGACCCACATCTTGTATCATGTACAAAAGGTAACTCAAAATAGATAATAGATTGAAATTTAAAAACATAGGGGAAAAATTTTGGGACTTTGGTAGGCAAAGATATTTTAGACGTGACACCAAAAGGAAATCTGATCCGTTTAGATGTCATACATTAGATGTGATCCATAAAAGGAAAAAATGGATAATTTGGCTTCAGTCTTTTTTTTTTTTTTTTGGCTTCAGTCTTAAAAATTTAAAGCTTCTGCTTATCAAAAGATACCATTAAGAAGATAAAAGACAGGATGAGATGGTTGAATGGCATCTCCAACTCAATGGACAGGAGTTTAAGCAAGCTCTGGGAGTCGGTGAGGGATAGGGAAGCCTGGCATGCTGCAGTCCATGGGATCAGACACAACTGAGCGACTGAACTGGAGAAGATAAAAAAAACATGCCACAAGCTAGGAGAAAATATGCAAATCACATAATTGATAAAAGACTTGTATCCAGAATATATAAAGAATTCTAAAAGCACAACACTAAGAAAACAAACAGCCTAATACTAGAGCAAAAGATTTTATAGACCCATTAAATAACAGATAAGCACATAAAAATACACTCAATGTCATTAGTCACTAGGAAAATGCCAGTTAAAACCGTAATAAGAAAGCACTGTGCTCCCCAGGTGGCTCAGTGGTAAAGAATCCGCCTGCCAGTGCAGGAGACCTGGGTTTAATCCCTGGGTCAGGAAGATCCCCTGGAAGAGGAAATGTCAACCCACTCCAGTATTCTTCCCTGGAATATTCCATGGACAGAGAGGAGCCTGGCGGGCGATAGTCCATGGGTTCACAAAGAGCTGGACATGACTGAGCATGCATGTACACATGCTCCCTATTAGAATGGCTAAATTTGGAAAGATTGACCTGCCACTGTTAGTGAGGATGTGTAGCAAGTAGGACTCTCATTCGCTCCTGATGGGAGTGTAAAATGGTGTAATCAGCGTGGTGAACAGTTTGGCAGTGTCTACCATAAAGCCCAGGCATTCCACTTCTAGGTATTTATTCAAGTGAAATGAAAGGATGTGTCCAGACAAAGGCTTGTTTATAGCAGCTCTATCTGTATTAGGTCAAAATTGGAAACAACCCACATGTCCGTAAGTGGGTGAATAAACAAACTGGTCTTATACAATGAAATGTTATTCAGCAATTAAAAAAAAAAAGTGAAGTATTGATTATGCTGATTGAAAGAAGATAGACCCCCCCAAAATAAAAAAGTACATACTATACGAGTCCATTTATGTACATATTAGAGTTAGCTTTTTGTCTATGATGGGAGTTGCAAATATTTTTTCCAGTTTGTAGTTTTTCTCTTGACTTAACTCTTTTGAGGGGATGGTAGGCAAAGAAGAACTTTAATTCATGGAGTATAATTTGCCAACATTTCATATTATGACTTTTGGATTTTAAATCATAGTTAAACCAGTCTTTGCCCAAGGCATGAGGAATTCTTGTATGTTTTCTTCTAGAATTTTTGTTTTATTTGTACCTTCAGATTGGTCTATCTGGAATTTATTCTGGTGCATAGTGTACGTTGTAGGATATAGTTTTTCTACTTTTTAAAAAAACAGTAACACGTTTTTGAAATGAAGCTTTATTTTCTCTTGGTGTGCTCTAAAAGTACTAGCATTGTATATCAAACAATGACTAATTTTTGGACGTTTACTTTGGAACTTAGGGCCATGGGGTGGGACATTTACCACTCTTGCCTGAATGCCACTTTGAGAAGCAGAAGTTGCTTACTCTACAGTAGCTAAAAGTCACCTCTGACACCAACATTCATTTTATTACTCACGACGTTTCCTTTCTTTTCCTGCCAAATTAAAGTTTGGTAGATGGGTGGGGGTAATTTCCAATAGGTTGCCAAAGAAGGCAGTTTATAGCGGGGAGTGGAAAAATACAAAACAACAACAACCAAGAAAAAAGAAAAGAAAAATCCTTTCTGCATGCATTGTCCTCTGGCAGCTCTTATCAAAACTTCCAGATTTACATGTGACAGTATTCAAGAGTACCTTTTCAGAAAGGAGCACTGTGACCCCCAAGGCAATGATACTCTCTTTCTGACCATAGAGTTAACTTGTCCTCTTTCAGTCAATCATCCATTTCACTAGTGTTTTTTTGATCATTTACTAGGCTCCAGGCACTGTGCCTGCCACCCTGGAGCCAGCAGTCTGCTTGGGGAGGAGGGGCACACGGTAGAAAGTAGAAAGGAAGGTGAGGGGGGCCCAGAGGAAGGGCAGCTCAGTGTGGGGAAGACAGGGGGGATGCTGAAGGATTGATGCCGCGACTGGGTTATGACGAATGGGTAGGAATTCGTCAGAAAAGGAGAGGGGAAAGGGTACTGGAGCATTGGCAAAGTCACAGACATGTGATGTGTTCTGGGAACTATAAATTTCAGCAACCAGAGGTCAGGGCAGGGAAGGAAGAAGTGAGAGACCAGGCTGGAGAGGTAAGCAAGGGCTGGGCCGTGAAGGATGGGAAACGGACTTTCTCTGGAGGGCAGTGGGGGGAGGGCATTACAGGGTCTCCCTGACAAACCTGCAATTCTCTAAAAAAGAGTCAGTCCTCTCTACTCCATGCCCGTGTCAGGAAAGGCAGGAGGTCCAGACTTGGGGTATGTGAGAAGAGACCCCTTGGAGGGGCCAGAGGAAAAGCAGAGAGATATGCTGAGTGTGTGGGGAGAGGAGCCCTTTGTGGGAAGGTTGGAGAAAGGGAGGGAGGAACCTCTCAGGCTGCCATGAGAAGGGGGCCCCCAGACCCAGTGGAGACACAAAGAGGGTCAGGAGCGCTGAGGCAAATGTCACTCATGCCTCCCCCCGACCCCAAACAAACTAAACAAAGCAGCTGCGCTCAGTGGCCCCTCAGGAAGGCCAGTCATTTCCTGAGGAGATATGAGGCCGCCCAGGCATTGTTCCTGGTTTCCAGCATGGCCGCCATTACCTGACCAGCGCCTCGGCCAGTGTGTCCGCAGCGCCTGGAGAGGCTCCCAGTCGTGGTCTCTGCTTTTCACAGGGCGGGTCTCTCAGCTTCGACTCCAGAGAAGTGTCTCCCGCTCCCCGGGGCATGGCCCCAACGCAGAACTAACCGCCAAAGCCTTCGCTCCTCTCAGGATGCAGCTGAGGTGGACCCAGCGGGGCATGATGTGGCTCGGAGCCCTGCTGACGCTTCTGCTCTGTGAGTTCCCACTCTTGCTCAACATCACGTAAGCTTCTTGCGAAGGGAAGCTCATGAAATCAACGTATTTCTCCTGTCTTTTCCAGGTTCAAGCCTCAAAGGTCAAGAAAACTGTAAGTCGTGAGATTCCCATCTAGCTTCTCTTTCTGTGACTCTTTCTGCTTGTGAGGACTGGTGGGTGAAGAGAGGGGTGATTAGAAAGTGAGTGATTCCACAATTTGGTTTTGTTGTTGTTCTACCATAAGTTTCTTTTTGTATTTTTAAGATTTGTTTATTTCATCATTTTAGTTTTTGGCTGTGGTGGGTCTTATCGCTGCCCCCGGGGTTTTTTAGCTGCGGCGAGCAGAGATTACTCTCTAGTTGTGGCGCGTGGTGGGCTTCTCATTGTGGTCGCTTCTCTTGTAGCCCACAGGCTCAGTTATTCCTCAGCACGTGGGATCTTCCCGGATCAGGAATCACACTGCTGTCCCTCACATTGCAAGGTGGATTCTTAACCACCGGACCATCAGGGAAGCCCTCTACCATAGCATATCTATTTTTCATATCCCCAACTGTTTTTATTAAAAAAAAAGATCTACAATCAACTTGTTAGATTCATGAAATCAGAACAGAGTTTAAATTGTCGTTAATGACTTCTCTCCTAAATTATCTAAAACAGATTAGATATCATCTCCCATCTATCCATGAGGCTATATATCTAACATACCTGCAAATTATTTGCAAAATACCTGTAATATTTTGTTCTGGGGCACAGAAAGCAGGTTTCTGCCTGACTTTGAAATCTGGCCCGTCATCCACTTTAGAGCTGATTTTGAATCATTAAGATAAGCAGGTTTTGCTGTGCTTCATCTGGGACCGAGTGAAGTAAGGGACGAGTTCGGGGTGGGGGGCTGGGGACTGAATAGAGGGAGCCCTCCCAGAATGAGATGCCCTGGTCAGAGGTCACTTCAGTCGGCAGAAGCAGGGTGACTGGGCTGCTGCTTGGAGATGCCTTACGTGCGTGGTGCTGTTTATTGAGCCCCAGCCTGGAGCAGTCACTCACCTGGGGAAGGCTCATGAGGCTCATGAGGCCGATCTGGCAGGTCTCCTGTGATAGCCCAAGTGCTTCGAAGGTTGTTTGATCCCCATGGCAACCCATAGAATCAGGATGTCCATTAGCTTCATAATCAGACTAATTGACCGACAAAATCTCTGTCCTTCAGAGGAACTTGTCCAAAAAGAGCTGGTTAGAACATAGACAATAGAACCTCCTCCCTGTCTCAAAACCCGATTGTCTGGAGTCTGGAGCCACAGGCTTGACCCAGATCTTTAAAGCCGCTGTTACTCTGTCTCTTGGAGCCTTTTTTTTTTTTTTTTTAAGGCACTTCTGTATTGTTATTTGTTTGTTTTGAAGTTTCGTTTATTTTTGCCTGTGCTGAGTCTTCACTGCTGTCTGGGGGCTTTGTCTAGTTGCAGTGAGCAGGGGTTACTCTCCAGTTGCTGTGCCTGGACTTCTCCTCGTGGTGTCTTTGTTGTGCGAGCACGGTCTTCAGGAATTGTGGGTTCTACAGTGAGCAGGCTTCGGTAGTTGTGGTCATGGGTGTAGTTGCCACAGTCCGTCCAGACCAGGGATCAAACCCATGTCCCCTGCATTGATAGGTGGACTCTCAACCACTGGACCACCAGAGAAGTCCCTCTCTGAGCCTTTTTCTCAGTCTGTAAAACTTATGTGATGAGTCAGTGTGAGATGGGATTAAAGAGGTGACTCACCTGCCCAACACGTAGTGGTTAGTACAATAAATGGTTTATCATGGTTCGCGCTCAGGGCTTCCCCAGTGGCTCATCAGTAAAGAATCCGCCTGCAAGGCAGGAGATTCGGGTTCGACCCCTGGGTCAGGAAGGTCCCCTGGAGAAGGAAATGGCAACCCACTCAAGTATTCTTGCCTGGAAAATCCCATGGACAGAGGAGCCTGGTAGACTACAGTTCTTGGGGTCTCAGTGACTCAGTAACAACAATGATCCTAGTTCACCGTCACCTTCATAGCTGCTCCTCTCTCCATCCACTGCAGCCTTGCGCCTCTGCTTTGGTCCAGACCACACCCTGCCTCTGTGACTTCAGCTCTCTGTTCCTCATCTGCCCCCTGGGGCATGTACCAAGGTCACAGGATAAAAATCTCTGGAATGACCAAGCCCCATACCAAAATGTCATGTGCATTTTGGAAGAGAATTTCCAGACATGAGGCAGAATGAGATGAGAAGAAATTTTCTTAGAGTGGGAGACGCTGTTAGAACAGCAGGCTGTCTCAAGGGAGAAACATTTCTGACAACCATTTCTCAGGCTAGTAGCCTGTTTTTATAGCCCCAGTACAGGCAATTCCTACTGGAATAGTGGCATTGAGGTGATTGGTTAGGGTGCTGTGTGTGTGTGTTAGTAGCTCAGTCGAGTCCGACTCTTCGTGATCGTATGGACTGCAGCACGCCAGGCCTCCCTGTCCATCACCAACTCCTGGAGTTTACCCAAAATCATGTCTATTGAGTCAGTGATGCCATCCAACCATCTCATCCTCTGTGGTCCCATTCTCCTCCTGCCTTCAGTCTTTCCCAGCATCAGTGTCTTTTCAAATGAGTCAGCTCTTCGCATCAGATAGGGTGGGTATTTTACCCAGTATTGGGTCAGGGAACTGGCCGGTTTAGATCTAGAGGCTCATGGCAACAGTTGCAGTGGGGCTTGGTCAGTCCCAGAGACTTTTATCCTATGACCTTGGTACAGGGCTCCCACAGTCCCCGCCTCAGGGGGACGTCAGTCACTCGTTGCCCAGGTTCCCTGGAGAAAGGTCTCTGTAACTTTGGGGAAGACCTCAGGCTCTCCGACTGCCTCCTCAGGCCTCCATCCTATTTTATATAAGGTGCCTGTGCAGGGTCATCGCTGGGTGATGGCAGAGCCAGGTTGGGGGCCTGGGACTCAGGTCTGCCAGGACCGTGTGCGTGGCCTGCCAGCCTGCTCCAGGATTGAAGTGCTTGGTCAGCCCTGGCCCTCCCTCTCCTTTCACCCCAGGCCCCACCCAACCCTAGCCGGCCAGTCTCAGGAGATGACCTCAGCTCCCTCTTCACCTAGAACAGAAGGCTGTCTGGAGGGAACTCCCTCCACTTCCCGCCCTGCCCCGGCTTCAGGCTTATCTGCCTCCCCACCCGTCCTCCCAGCTTCCCTCCTGGCTTCAGAGGCCACGTCTACCCTGCAGCTGGGTAGGGCCAGCTGGTCCACCTGGGCTCTGAGCCCATCCCTGGCATCACCCCCTCCCCCAGAATCTCTCGCTGTCACTGACTGATCCCCCTACCCCACCTGTAGTAGCTACCCCTGCCTTTGTGGCTCTTTCAGTCTACAAATGTGATTAGTAACACTTTATTTTAGGAAAAAGAAAAATCGCAAACAAACTCCCCCCACCCCCATTTATCTTCTGGCCCCTATCTATCTACTCCCTTCCTCAAACTTCTCTGAAGCCTTGTTTCTTTAATTTAATTATTTATTTCTTTATTTTGGGGCCGCTTGGTATTCGGAATCTTAGTTCCTTGACCGGGCAATTGAACCCATGCCCTCTGCAGTGGAAGCATGGAGTGTGAACCACTGGACCATCAGGGAAATCCTCTGAAGCCTGGTTTCTAATCACTTCTCTGCTTCCTCGTTTCTCAGTCGACCCTACCAGGTGTAGGTCTGGCTTTGGCCCCTACACCTCCCGAATCCTCGCTAAGAGGAGATGCCAAATACCATGAACACGTCCAGACCTTAGCCTTCAGGACCCCAGTGTTTGCACAAAGCCTATTTCGTTGGCCTTCTAAACCCTCTTTCCTGGTGTTCTCCCACCTTTCTGATGTGGAGATTTGGACTTTTTCCCTGGGGAGACTTGGACTTTCCCAGAGTCTGATCCTCGCTGAAGCTCATCTCCTCCTCCCTCCCTCAACACACACCTCCACATGCCCACCTTCCGGTTCCACTCCAGCTCTGGCTGCTCCACTGATGGTCAGGCTTCCTCCGGGACCATGGCTGACATTTCCTCCTAGTCATCCCCCAGGGTCCCTCAAACCAGCTGCAGCACCAGGACTTCATCCCGCCCTTATCTTTGTCCGGCCTTGTCTCCTTTAGTCTGCTGCACCTCTATCCTCCCCACCAGGGACCTAATCCAGGAACCTTATCTTCCACTCTTCACCTCAATCCCCATTGCCAATCAAACAGGTCAAATACATATAACAAATATTATTATTATTTTATACCTTTTTGGCTGCACCGCATGGCATGCAGGATCTTAGTTCCCTCACCAGGATGGAACCCATGCCCTTGCAGTATGTTCATAATGTTGTACAAACATCACCACTGTCTAGCTCCAGAACATTTTCTTCACCCTCAAAAAGCAAAGTCCTTCTGCATCCAGTAAACATTTCTCAAGCCCATCCCTGCCCCGCAGCCCACTGTGTCTGCCCGAGCTCAGGCCACATCAGCTTTCACCTGAACCTTCATGCACGTAGTTACAGCCTCCCCTTCCAGCCCACAGTGATCTTTCTAAAGTTCCTGTCATCCTGTTACCCTCCACCCCTCCAAAGACCTTGAGGACAGGGCCCAGCGGGTCAGCATGGTGGACAAGGCCCTCTGTTCTGGCCCCTCCTACCTGTCCCCACACTCTGGTTCCTCCACCTGTGCCCAGAATTCATTGATTTCTCCTGCCCCTGTGCTCTGGTACATGCTGTTCTCCTGCCCCGAGTCCCCCACCCATCCCTTCTGTCCTGGTCCACGGCTGAGTTCCGGGGTCAGTTCCTTCAGACTTGCCTTGGCCTCTCCTGGGCACCCCTTCCTCCTGGCCTTACACCACTTACTCCAGCTGTCTGGGTCCCCACCAGCCTGCACGTCTAGGACAACAGGGCTGCTTTCTCATTCACCTTGTGATCCCAGCACCCGGCACAAGGTGCTCAGGAAATGTTTTCCTGAAAGAGACTCGAACTGAACTTGGAGGTGCCTGAGATTCAGGGGAGCTGGGTCAGCACACTCCATGCTGAGCATCAGGGGTCACCAGGGCCTCCGTGCTTCGTGGCTCCCTGTATTTTTCTGATAGTGGTGGACGGTCCCTCCTTCTCTGCCACCCACCCCCAGCCACCCACTTCTTTCTGAGTCATTTCCAGGTGGAGGGCTGAGGAGCTGACTGAGTCGCGATGCCTCATCTTCCCCAGAGCATCAGTATCCGCTGACCACTGGCCCGAGGTGGCGGGAAGCAGGGCCCTTTGTTTTAGGGTGTGGGGCCTTGGCGCTGTGGTCCTCCAGTGTCTCATCTGAGCTGCGGTGATTCTCTTGCTTTGGATCTTCTCCATCTGCCTTCATCTCTCCAGGTTAAAAGAATCTGTCCTCTTGGAGCTTCCCTGGTGGCTCAGATGGTAAAGAATCTGCCTGCAATGCCAGAAACCCTGGTCAATACTGGGGTCGGGAAGATCCCCTGGAGAAGGAATTGGCAACCCTCTTTAGTATTCTTGCCTGGGAAGTCCCATGGACAGAGCAGCCTGGAGGGCTGCAGTCCATGGGGTTGCAAAGAGTTGTACACAACTGAGTAACTAAAAATTCACTTCTCAACGTGTCCTTTTCATTACAGTTCTGAACCTTTGGTGTCCTCTCTCCAGAAAGACACACACTTGCATATAATTGGGGGTGGTTCATGGGTCCCCTAACACCTCTCTGTGAACCTCAGGGAGGCCTGGGTTGCAGCAATCACTCTGTTGTATAAATAATGAGCCCTACACACAGTAATCTAGTTTGGCTGCTCCTGGAAAGTTTATTCACAAAGAGGATATTATTTTCCATATTATCTTAATGATCGCATCCCTGGTGGCTCAGCTGTAAAGAATCCGCCTGCCAATGCAGAAGATGCAGGAGATTCAGTTTGGATCCCTGGGTCAGGAAGATCCCCTGGAGAGGGAAATGGCAACCCACTCCAGTATTCTTGCCTGGGAAATCCCACAGACAGGGGAGACTGGTGGGCTACCTTCCACAGAGTTGCAAAGATTTGGACACGACTGAGAGACTGAGTACAACGTGTCTTAAGAATCAGGGAGAGATTTTTGAAGGCTGTGTGGTGTATTTGTTATCTATTACTCCTTAACAAATCATCCCCAAACTCAGTGGTTTAAGACAGTTTATCATCTCACGCAGTTTCTGAGGGGCAGGAGTCTGGGAATGGCTTAGTTGGGTGGTGCTGACTCAGGGTTTGTCTGCAAGTTGCAGGTAAAATGTCGGTCAGGGTTATGGTTTACCTGAGGGCTTGTCGGATGCTGTGGATTCTGCCTTTAAGCCCACTCATGAGGCCATTCCTCACCATGTGGGTCTCTGCAGAGGGAGGCTCATGACATGGCAGCTGGCTTTGTGCAGAGTGAGTGATCCCAGAAGAGGAGGGGGTACCCAAGAGGAAAAATGCAATTACAAACTAATCTCAAAAGTGACCTCCTAGCACTTCTGAAATATTGTTGCTCCTGAGACCAACTCTGGTCCATGTGGGAGGAGATCACTGGCTGGTGTGACAGTAGAAGGCAGGGCTCACTGTGGGGGGCCCTCTTGAAGACTGGAAACCGGAAGGGTGTTGGTGGAGGTGGTGGTCATGGTGATAAAACCGAGGCTGCTGGTCTGTTGCATCAAGTCAATGAGCTGGGATTCGTGTCTTGATACATTTTATAAATGCTTCCCCTTCTTCTGTCCCGCCTTCCCTTCTTCCTTGTCTGCTCCTGCTGGCTGGCTGTGGAAGTGTGAGATCCCTACCAGCGAATCAGCTGAGTTAATTTATTAAGCAGGTGTGTGTTAGGTTTGCTTAGAAAAAACAAGGTGGCAGAAGCGCCCTATGTTAGTGAACATCCTCCTCTCGAAAAACCAGCTACCCGATGCTTCGGCTGAGTTTGCTGTTACCTGGTTAGACAGTGGTAGAGTGCCCCAGGGCTGGTCAGTAGGAGACTCTGACATGGCTGGCGCTGAGGCTGGAAGACCTGGAGTGGGAAAGAGTGGTGAAGTGTAGACCGTGAGCCCCAGGTGAGCAGACACTGCCAGTCCCACCCTTCTCTGAGCCCCCAGCATTGGGTGCAGTGCCTGGCACAGAGACGGCCCCTCCAGTATCTGCTGAATGAGTGATGCTAAGGAAGTGGGAAGGAGATGTCAATCAGGGGTTAGGCATCGGGCAAAGCAGACCTGCCCCTTCAGTGCTCTCAGCCACCTTGGTTTGGTCATTATTGTTTGAGATTGAAATACCAGGGAAGGCAAGTATTAGTGTTCCTTCTTTATAGGAGGAGAGGTGGTATCCTGGAAGGGTTAGATAACCCCCAGTGACACCCAGCTAATGGCTGTGGGACCAGGGGTTTGGACCAGATGTGTCCAACTCTGCTTTCTTCCTGGTTCCGGTTCTGTGTCCCAGTGTATCACGCATGGCTGTGCATTTCATTCAGATGACGACAGTAATGTAGCCCAAACCAGAGGGGTAACTAACACCAGGAGTCTGGAGAAGTTGTTGTAAGTCACCTTAGAGATTAAAAAATATATTTTAAAAAATTATTTATTTGGCCGTGCTGGGTCTTCATTGCTGCGAGGGGCTTTCTCTAGTTGTGGTGAATGGGGGCTACTCTCTAGTTGCGATAGCTTCTCTCGTGGAAACACATGGGCTCTAGGGCATACAGGCTCAATAGTTGCAGCTCCCGGGCTCTAAAGCTCAGGCTTGGTAGTTGTGGCCCATGGGTTTAGTTGCTTCATCACACATGGGATCTTCCTGGATCCAGATCAGGTATCGAACCTATGTTTCCTGCTTTGTTAGGGGGACTCTCTACCACTGAGCCACGAGGGAAACCCCGTTTTGTTTTGTTTTTCCCCTGAAAAAAATTTGCTAGAAATATGGCTTCAAGAAAGAACTTTAGAGAGCACAAGACTCAACAGCTGGTTTTATACCTGTGACTGACAGAATCTAGTTAACATTTCAAAAGAGCTTTGTGCCCGGAACTGTGCTCCAAGGACTTCAACTCAGTTTCTCATTTACACTTACTGTTCTGTCCATTGTGACTTCCCTGGTGGCTCAGCCAAGTGGGAGACTCAGGTTCAGTCCCCGGGTCAGAAAGATCCCCTGGAGAAGGAAACAGCAACCCACTCCAGTATTCTTGTCTGGGGAATCCTGTGGACCGAAGAGCCAGTCGGGCTACAGTCCATGGGGTTGCAAGAGTCGGATGTGACTTTAGCCACTAAACAACAATGTCCATTGTATGGATAAGCAAACTGAGGCTCTGAGAAGCTCAGTAACTTATCTAAAGACATGCAGCTTGTGTGCAGAGATGGGATTTGGTCCAGGAAGTCTGACTCTGCACTCATCTCCTACTCTCTGCTATCTCCTGATAGAATCACTGTACTAAACATCAGCACTTAAAGTGAAGGAGAAGGTATTGAAGGAGTAGGGAGACTTATCTGTCCTTACCTGGGAAGGGAATGTATTAATTGATGGGAAAATAGCATGGTTAAAAGAAACTTCTGTTCTGAGAGCTCACCCAATAAGCTCCTCAGACCAGGACCTGCAAGACGAAAAGGGAGTTCTGAAGATTAATGCTGTAAAAAATGCATCTAAACAATCACCTTGTTTCATCTTGTGACTAAACAGATGCCATTTTTTGTTAAGATGATCAGAAATAAAGGCACAAGGATAGACTGTTCTATTCAGTTAAAACCTGGGACATGTTGAAGTTAAATTTTAAGTTGTTCAAAAAAGATTTGATGTTATGAAAAGAGAGAGAAAGAAAGACAATTTTTTTGTTCTTTTTTTTTGCCAGTATCTCTGGCTAGCTACCTGGCTATACTTTTTGCTGTCTGTAAAATGATTTGGGACCACTTATAAAAATTATGTATATTACTGTTCAATAGGATAAAATAAGGAAATCAGAGTGAGAAGAAAATTAAGGCAGTCAAATAAAACTATGACTCTTTCAGC
The DNA here is from genome assembly GCA_006410675.1 of Oreotragus oreotragus. Lineage (NCBI taxonomy): Eukaryota > Metazoa > Chordata > Mammalia > Artiodactyla > Bovidae > Oreotragus > Oreotragus oreotragus. Next base: position 10,955 of record SJYX01010444.1, on the reverse strand, counting down.
ACAGAAAAATGCATCCCAAAGGTTGCTAGAGGTAAAATTTGGGGCTTGTACTTCTTAGCAGTCAAAGTGAAAGAGGGAAGCAAGATCCGTGAGAAAATGTTGTTTCAAGTTCTCACTCATCTGGTAAGGCTTCTGACTTCATCAGCTAGAAAACATCAGCTGAGATGGTGCTAATTTGGTCAGGCTAGGGTGGGGGGCTGGAGGGGATGGAAGGGCCTTNGCATCCCAAAGGTTGCTAGAGGTAAAATTTGGGGCTTGTACTTCTTAGCAGTCAAAGTGAAAGAGGGAAGCAAGATCCGTGAGAAAATGTTGTTTCAAGTTCTCACTCATCTGGTAAGGCTTCTGACTTCATCAGCTAGAAAACATCAGCTGAGATGGTGCTAATTTGGTCAGGCTAGGGTAGGGGGCTGGAGGGGATGGAAGGGTTGGGGGGGAGGGTGGCGGAGCATTTCCTGCATGTCGCCATGTGATTTCAGAACAGTGGTAACCATTACTTATCCCGCAATTACTGGGTGCCAGGCACTGCACTGGGTGCTTTCTAATCTGTCTTACAACAACCTACTATGTACATACTGTAACCTCATTTTAGAGATGAGGAAGTTGAGGTTAATCAGCCAAGGTCACACAGTAAGTGATGACCGGAGATGTGAACGTTCCTCTGCCCCAGTCCTAGGCTCTCTCCAGGGCCACGATGCGGCGGCTCACTGGCTGCACACACCTCCTGGACATGTTTTAGCTGTCACACTCTGAAGCCTGCCACCTTGTCACAGTGGGAATATGAGCCACTTAGTACCAACTGCCCCGTGCTTGACCCACGGTGCATAGTCATCACCCGCTTGGGACCCCTGGATGCTCTATTGTGCAGGAGGTGATGATATCCATCTGATGATGATGGTGCTGTTGTTCCTGAGATAACAGATGGGTGGTTCTGCTCTCCTTCCCCTCGGCCCTTAGCCTTCACCATCAACAGCATCCACATGCAGATCCTGCCGCAAAACACTGTGCAAAACGGGGAGAACCTGACCCTGCAGTGCCTCGTGGATGTCAGCACCACCTCGCCGGTCCAGCCTCTGCACCAGGTGCTGTTCTACAAGGATGATGTGCTGCTTCACAACGTCTCCTCCAGGACAAACAGAGAGAGTTATTTGATTCCCCATGTCCGGGTCTGTGACTCAGGGAGATACAAATGCACTGTGATCCTGAACAACAAGGAGAAAACGACGCCAGAGTATGAGGTGTGGGTGAAAGGTGAGGCCTGCAAAAGAACATGGTTTGGGAGGGTGAATCATGAACACGTGCTGAAGCTAGAAGAGGGACTGAATGAGTCACGACACACTGGACCTCCCTGCCGATCCACCACCCTTCTCACTGGTGTGCTTGACATTTTCCCAACCTGGACTTGCGGGCAGTAGACACGCTCCTGATACACCAGGCTTTTCCTAACCTCCTTGCCTGTGCACGGGCTTCCCCTGTGGCTCAGCTGGTAAAGAATCCGCCTGCAGTGCAGGAGACCTGGGTTCAGTCCCTGGGTTGGGAAGATCTGCTGGAGCAGGCAAGGGCCACCCACTCCAGTATTCTGGCCTAGAGAATTCCATGGGCTGTACAGTCCATGGGGTCACAAAGAGTGAGCGACTTTCACTTCACTTCACTTGCCTTTGCACATGCTATCTGCTCTCCCTAGAACTCCCTCTTCATCTCCTCTCCTCATGAGCTCTCTCTCCTTGAACACTCAACTCAGTGATGGCTTCTCTGACATTTTTCCCAAACAAAGTTGATCTCCCTCAGGGTCCTGGTCCTTATAGCTCTTGTCCCTCTCTGCATTCAGTGGTATTTGTATAAAGGTCAGGATGCTGGGTGTTGACACTGGATTCTTCAGCTGCTCCGCTTAGTTTCGGTCTGGACAAGTCCCTTACCTTCTCTACACTTTAAAATTCTCATCAGTGAAATGAAGATAATAATACTACCTCAGGGAGTTACTGAGAGGATTGAGATTCTGTGTTGGTAAAGATAGTGCAATTTCCAGCACATAATGAGTCTCCAATAAGCTACAATTACTATTTCACTCAATAATACAACTTTCTCACACATCTGGTTGCTCTCCAGACTGTGAGATCCTGAGGAAAGAGGTGGTGTTTAGTCTTTTTTTTTTTTTTTTTAATATATCTCACAAAAATCTGGCTCATAATAGGCACTCAATAAATGATTGTGGAATAAACCCAGTTGAAAAGAGCAAGTAGAAATAGAGATGGAGAAACAAGAAAAATGTGTCATTGGGGGAAATTTGGGTCACACAGTTCCATCCATCCATTTTTTCATTGGTTTACTCTCTCAAGAAGCATGTCCCAAGGTTGCAGATCAAGAAAAAAAAAAAGGTACTAGACATGAAAATGCGTCAGGCAAATCCTAGCCCTGGATGCAGTTACAGTCCTGGAAGGAAGAGATATATTTAACAAATCACTGCAGTCCAACAGTCATTTGATCTGACTGCCTTGGGAGCACAGCAGTGAGAAGAAACAATTCGGCCTAGAGGAGTTAGGGACGGCCTCCTGGAAAATGGACACCGGGTTCAGATACAAAAGATCATGTAGGAATTATCTTGATGGCCAAATGGTGCCAAGGACAGAGAAAAGGAATATAGCATAAGAGTGAAAGTGCAGAGGCTGAGAAAGAAGTTGCTCTCCCAGCAGAGTGCCCCTGGGTCAGCTTCCCTAACTTCTGTAGGCAAGTTTTCATTTCCTGTCTCTAAAGTTGAGATCTCTGGGTATCTCTACATACCCTTGAATGTTGTTTGTTTTGAGGATTAAATGGGGAACAGAGGAAGTGTGTTGCTCTCCCAGCAGAGTGCCCCTGGGTCAGCTTCCCTAACTTCTGTAGGCAAGTTTTCATTTCCTGTCTCTAAAGTTGAGATCTCTGGGTATCTCTACATACCCTTGAATGTTGTTTGTTTTGAGGATTAAATGGGGAACAGAGGAAGTGATCCAGTGTTGGATGAATGAATGGCCCACCGTGTACTAGGTGCTTGGCCAGACCATCCTTAGAAAGAAATAATCCTTTCAGCAAGCAGGAAATAGGAAGAACCAGTGGACAAGTGTTTGGGGCATTTTCCTCTCAGAAGTACACGACCTCTGACCACCTTCCCGTCAGGCTTTGAGGCTCACACGGGAGGACACGACTGTGTCGCCCTCCAGGCCGGTTCGTCCTCTGGACATCCTGGGCGTCCCGTGGACCGTCGCGGCATGGCTGGCCGGATATCCCTCTGTATCACCAGGGGCCATGGCCACAGGGAAGCAGAGCAGCAGTTCAGCATCTCCACTGGGGACAGGGGAGGAGCCAACAGGTCCCCGTGCTCACAGTAGTGATGAGGAAAGAGTGGCAGGCCAAGNATCCCTCTGTATCACCAGGGGCCATGGCCACAGGGAAGCAGAGCAGCAGTTCAGCATCTCCACTGGGGACAGGGGAGGAGCCAACAGGTCCCCGTGCTCACAGTAGTGATGAGGAAAGAGTGGCAGGCCAAGACTTTGGGAAATAGACGTTGAAAAGAAATGTGCCAGAAGCTTGGGATGATTTAATGGACACAGTGTGAATTCAGCCCCGTTCTTCCTGGACAGCTGCTATCATAACTGTCATTTCTGCATCACTGAGCTCACTTCTGTGATCAGACAGTCATTCATACCATTGTTACTTCCAGTAATAAGAACTACCACTTATTCAGGCCCTCACAAGACAAGATAAACGGTTCTGAGCATGTCACATGCATTTCATTTTACTCCTGCATTGGCACTGAGAGATCAGCCTGGTTCCTCCCGTATACAAGTGTCGATGTTAGAGCTCAGAGAGGTTGGCTGGTCTGGTCACATCAAACACAGAGCCAGAGTCAGAACCTAGATCTATCTGACTCCGCAGTTGGCCTCTCTAACTCTTTTTTTATGATAGGCGGTCTTTGAGGCAGACAAGAGTCAATCCATTCATTCATTAACCATTTATCAAGTGCCCATTCTGATGAAGACCCAGCAATGAGTACAACATGATCCCATCCCTTGATCCCTTCTCCTGGGGAATCTCGTGTGGGGGCAGGGGAGCACCTTCACCAGAAGTGACAGCAGAGGTGGAGCACATGCAGATCTCCTCCCCAGGAGGACAGCTCTCCATCTCTCCCTTTAAAAAAAAATTTTTTTTTTAATTAATTTTTTTTTTAAACACCAAAAGCATTTTGTATTTGGGGTATAGCCGATTAACAAGGTTGTGATAGTTTTAGGTGAACAGCGAAGGGATTCAGACATACATATACATGTATCCATTGTCTATCTCTGACCTGGGTGGGTCAAGAAAAAAGATTCATGAGTGATGGGGGCAGGTGGCACATTCAGGAAAAGGCAGGTTTAGGATACAAGCAAGTCTGTCTGACTCCAAGATGGGGTCCATAGCCCTTGGACCCAGGGGCCTGGACAGGACAGCTCATCTCAGCCAGACTCTCCCAGATCCCTCTAATCCAACCCTGGCTCACCACCTGCTGTATTTTCCCCTCCAGCCCTTCCTCTGCTCTAGACGGCCCTCCTGAAAAGCCACTCATATCCCTTGGCACAGGCAGATCCCAAGGCCCTGAAATGCCTGTCCTTGGCCCCCATCTCACTTCATCTGTCCAAGTAACCTCCTTCCTCCAAGAATCCTCTCAGGTCCTATTCCTTTCTAGGATCTTCTTGACTCCTCAGGCAAAGAGGGACTCCTCCTTTCCCGACTGCTCCCTTGGTTACTGTCTCTGTGAGGCACTCTAATTCCTAGTTATTTTCAGCTTTGCTTTTTTTTTTTT
>SJYX01010443.1:0-16290 GCA_006410675.1 Oreotragus oreotragus | reverse complement strand
ATCTCTATTTCATGGAACATATGTTGAGTCCTGGGATTTGGAGAACTGTCAGGAAGATGCCTGAGGATCTGCTGCCCCTGAGCTAAGATGGAGCTGTCCCGCCCCGGGCCCTCCCTGGAGGTCGGCCAAGGTTAGGGGGAAGCCCTCAGGGTCAGGGTTAACCTCTCTCCTCAGCTTCCTCACCCCTCAAAGGGGGGCAGCAGCGGCACCCACCTCGTGGGGCTGCACAAAGGAGGCCCGACATGGTGGTCGTGTCAGATGCCTGACACCTGCCCTGCTCAGCAGGCAGGGGACCCCGACTCCTCCCCACACCCCCAGCCCCGCCCACAGCCCCTCCTGCCCCCACTCAGCCACAGCCCCTCCCCGCCTCCCAGTCCACACCACACACATCTCTGTCCACACACACACCTGCCCCAGGCGCAGTGCTGGGCACCTGTGGGCACTGGGTCTGGCGGGTTTCTCCCGCTACTCCAGGGACCCTGAGTATGTGGTTCCTGATGTCAGTAGGGTGGGTTTAAGGAAGCCAGGAGGGTCCCTCCACCATTGTAGGAAAAGCTCATGTTTTCCATTTTGGGGCCTATTTTTCCCATTTATAAACGGCTCCTTTAGGAGGGAAGCNACTGGGTCTGGCGGGTTTCTCCCGCTACTCCAGGGACCCTGAGTATGTGGTTCCTGATGTCAGTAGGGTGGGTTTAAGGAAGCCAGGAGGGTCCCTCCACCATTGTAGGAAAAGCTCATGTTTTCCATTTTGGGGCCTATTTTTCCCATTTATAAACGGCTCCTTTAGGAGGGAAGCTTAAGGACTGGCAGGGGTTGGAAGTGGCCCTTGGGACTCGTCCTGAAAGGGAAAGAGGTGGTGCTCCAGTCACGCCCCCACGTAAGGGCTCTGCTAGGAAAGCCAGGCATCGGTACCTGGCTGGGTCCTGGCCGCGTTCAGCAGCTCCTGGGCTCTGCGCAGGATCTCGTGCCGCAGGCCGGCCTCCGAGATGCCCACCTGCGAGGACCGAGGGGGAAGGTCAGGGCCTGGGCATGGCTGGGCAGGGGGCCTGTGGCGCAGCACAGAGCCGCCAGGACCACCTCCTCCCTGACTTCTGGCACCTTCGACTAGACATGTGGAGGCTGACCGGCCCGGCCATCAGTGCGGCGGAAGGACAGGGAAACCAGCCCTGGTGACAGCCCCGAGCCAGCAAATGCCGGGGCTGGGCCGACAGCGGCGGGCTGTCAGTTCACACAGTCATGGTGGTTCACACCGAGGCCGGACTGCCTCAAAGTGGCCGCGCCAGACTATGTGGAGGCTGACCGGCCCGGCCAGCAGTGCGGCGGAAGCACAGGGAAACCAGCCCTGGTGACAGCCCCGGGCCAGCAAGTGCCGGGGCTGGGCCGACAGCGGCGGGCTGTCAGCTCACGCAGTCAGGTGGTTCACACTGAGGCCGGACTGCCGCAAAGTGGCCGCGCCAGATGCTCACCCCTCAGCCTCCAGAGCAAGCGCTCCTGAACTTGGGCAACGCGGCCCACGTAGTCCTGCTGAGCCCCAGTGTCTGCGTCTGCCTCTGTCAAGGGACCAGGCAGTTCAGCAGAGTGGCCGACAGCACGGCCCCTGGGCTGGACGTGGCTCCGCCATGTGACCTCAGGCAAGCTGCTACCTTGCTGTGTCTCCACGTCCTCACCTGAGAAATGAGGACGACCATACCTGCCTGCCCAGGTGATCATGCGTGTGCTCAGTCGTGTCTGACCCTTTGTGAGTCCATGGACCGCAGCCGGCTGGGCTCCTCCGTCCATGGATCCTCCAGGCAAGAATGCTGGAGTGGGTTGCCATTTCCTTCTCCAGGGGATCTTCCTGACCCAGGGGTTGAACCCACATTCTTGTGACTCCTGCACTGGCAGGCAGATTCTTTATCCCGCTGCTACCTGGGAAGCCCAGGTTATTATGAGGATTTGATGAATTTATATGTAAAACACGCTTAGATGTTTATCTAAAACATGCTTATATGTAAAACACGCTTAACAGTGTCAAGCACTGTTACGTACTCGCCAGAGTCAGTATTTGTCTCTTCTGAAGAGTAAATGAATTCATGCAGAGTGTACCAGGCGCCGGCAGTGCTGCCGATAGAACTGTCAGCCCAGAGTGTGGGGAAGGGACGGTCCAGATGACCTCCAAGGACCTGCCCAGCCTGTGATGTGAAGATCCCATCTGAAAGGGGCTGGCGGAGGGGCCAATCTGGGGTCCGCAGCACCTGCAGCTCTGGCTTTCGTAACCAGGTGACTGGGGGCAGACAGGGCAGGTGTCCTGGCCTGCTGGGAGCAAGGCGGCCCCAAGACATCTGCAGATGGCAAGCCTTGCTAAGAACTGCGTGAAGAGCGAGTCCCCACCTTGGCCGTCGGGTCAGGGCCCTGCCCTCCTCCCCAGCCACCCCCAGGGGGCCGCCCTGGTCCACCTTGGCCAGGTCCGCAGGGCCCATCCGGCTCAGCGTGGCCAGTGAGAGGCGGTGGTGGGCGAAGACAGGCAGGTAGTGCTCGGCCGACAGCTCCGCCAGGAGGGCCACCAGCGGGCGCTCCAAGCCTTCTTCCTGCAAGACACACCCGTGGGGGAAGCGCAGTGCACCACGGACCGGGGAAACCACACGGCCGTGCCTTACAGCGGGACACGGAGAGTCCAGATGCACGTAACGCAACAGGTAAGAGGCATTCTTGGGACTCTTCCCACCAAGACGGCTATGTAACAGATGCATGAGGCAGTTGGTTCATTGCCACGCAGTAAGCCTGACAACGCCAGCAGCGTAAGTGCCCCTCGAGGAGGGGGACTGGTGGAGCAAATGAGACCACCCAGACCCTGCATCGTCAGATCCAGACTCCAGACCCTGCATCGTCAGATCCAGACTCCAGACCCTGCATCGTCAGATCCAGACACACAAGGAGATCTGCGCACCCGGGGCTGGAGAACACTACTGGTGAGGCTCCATTTTTATTAAAAAAAAAAAAAAAAAAAAAAAAGGGCATGTGAGGAGGGGGAAGGGACCAGCCCTGTCCTGTCAGCCCCTGCAGTGGTGAGCACACAGTGGGCTCCACCCAGCAGGAACTATCTTCCCACCACCAGAACCAATGCCGCTCCCACCATTTCTGTGCCTGCCCAGGCCGAGGACAGGCCCCGGTGCACCGGTCACTAGAGATGGGAAGGGAATTCCACCAGACCAATCAGCGAGCTGGCGCTGCCGGGGCCCAGGGCTAGGCGTGGGGTAGGCGCACCCGCAACTCTCACCTGCAGCTTCAAGGACAAGGGTTTCTGGTTCAAGAGCCGCTGATACTGAATCAGCCAGTAATTCTCCTGTTTGGTTTCGCTTTGGGCTTCTAACTCCGTCTGCCAAGAAGGAAACAGACACTGTTAGTTACAAGTCAGTGAAAAGAAACGCTGATGGCACGGGCGACTGTGAACGGCATATGGATGGACTTGGTGTTTTACCAAGAACATCCCTCTCTACCAAGTCTCACTGTTTCATCTGCAGGAACCTGGGAAGCTGACACCTGGCGGCCCTGCCCCCCGCCGCCCCGGGCATCATGACTTGGAGGGGAGACACCTTCTCATCTCCCTGTGGGAAAAACAAAGCAGTAGGCAGCCATCTCCTCCCCCCGGGAGGCTCTGCGCGTCCTCTGGGTGCCAGCAGGGAGAGAACTGGGATGCTAGGGTTAACTCAGCTTCTGGAGGGCACTTCGCCCACCTTCACCCACAAAGCCGGAGCATTGAGAACAGGAGAGAGGTGTGTCCACACAGGACATGGGCACAGAGACAGATGCACAAGGAAGTTAGCTATTCACACTGATTCCTCTACCCCGTCACTCAACAAACAACCCGAGTGTTGTTCTGGGCCAGGCACTATTCTAGGCACTGGGGACGGAGGAGTAAACGCAGCAACAGCAGCAGCTGGCCGCTTGGTGCCAGTCTGCTGTGTGCTGGGAGATGCCATTTTACTCAGTTCCTACAACTCTGTGAAGCAGTCTCGACGTCACAGGTGAGGAGACTGAGCGACTGGCAGAGGGATTAGCAGCGGGCCCAAGAGCCAAGGGCCGCCCCGAGTCAAGCCAGGTTCAGACCCAGCTTGGAGCCTGTGCTGAGCCACCAAGCCACCCAGCCAGGACCGCGGCTGCACGCTGGGCCGTGGGACTGCAACTTGGGCATCCCCCAGCTCCCTGGGCGGTCCCTCTTGGACCTAGCTAAGTGACTGCCGTTTTCTGGCCTGGCCCTCTCTGGACTGTGGACACATCTCTCTTCCGGAGCCTGTGACCCTGATGGTCACGTCCTGCTGCAGTGGACAGCGAGTCCCCAAGGTCCCTGTGGGCGCGAGCCCGGCCACGACAAGGCTGGCCGTGCATAGCGCATGTTAACGTGGTCTGTGTCCAGTGGCACAAACGCACCACCCGGGCTTATGAGGGGCTCGGGAAGGGACTGGCCTCGCTGTTATCTGTTCCCGGCACAGGGCCTGGCCCACGGTGGAGCTCAGGGGATGTCTAGGATAACGAAGTGTTTCTAAGAACAGTTTCTAAGGACAGTGGGCTTGGAGGGAAAGCAACCCAGCACACGACCTATGTGCAAGAACAGCGTGAGTGCAGAGAGAAAGCAACCCCGCGCACGACACGGACGCCACACGCACCAGAATCTCGCGGAGCTCCTCTTCTCTCTGCCTCTTCTCCTTGAGCAACTGCTGGAGCAGTGAACTCAGGGCCCAGCGCTGCTCCGAGATCATCTCCTGCGAAAGACCATGACCAGTGCTGGGGCTCGTGGCATCCCGGCCCCGAGGTCCGCATGGCGTGGCGGCGGGACGCCCCTCCAGCTGGTTCTCAGCTAGGGGCTGCGGTAGGCCCGACTCCCATCAAGGCTCTGTCCCTGATCTCAGGCTGAGGACCGGGGGGGAGTGGAGGTGCCCTTCTCCCCAGCCTGCACCTCCCTTCCCCGGCAGGGCGGTAAGGCCAGGCATGGGATCTAGTAACCAATGACAGTGCAGTGATGAGAAACATCAAACAGAGGAAATGACAAGCGGCAGGGACTCACCGACTACAGAGCCCCTGGGCAGAAGCAAAGGGCAGAGGGGCGAGGAGCCCACGCCAGCCAGCATGGAGGAATGGGCATACCCCAGGGAGCCCCGTCTTGTGTCTACGCGCCACTCCTCTCTTCTTCTTGGAATATCCCATAGAGACCCCCAGAATGGAAGCCCCACAGCTCCAGCAGGCAGGAGATAGGCACCCACCAAGCACGGTGGTTATGTTGGGGGTTGAGCGCCCCTAACCTCTGCATGGCTGAAGCCTGTCCCACTGATCTCTGATGGCTCCATGACACAGGCTAGGTCTAGAAGACTTCTTCTATTTTATGCAGGGGCAACCTGACGGCCTGGGGAGGGGAGGCAACCTACCTAAGGTCACACAGGGGCAGACCTGTGACCAGGACTCCAGACCCTAGCTTTCTTCCGCACTGAGAAGCCCATGGGATAAATAAAAACTTGTCCCCTGAGGACAGGGACAGGGACAGACAGAAGGCTCTGCTTGAAAGCTGGGCAAGGGGCACATGCCCCCTCACACCGTGGACCCAGCCCCTCTGTGAACGCCTGGGGAGACTGAGGCACAGAACAGGGAAAGGGCCGNACTTGTCCCCTGAGGACAGGGACAGGGACAGACAGAAGGCTCTGCTTGAAAGCTGGGCAAGGGGCACATGCCCCCTCACACCGTGGACCCAGCCCCTCTGTGAACGCCTGGGGAGACTGAGGCACAGAACAGGGAAAGGGCCGTCCCTCCGCCCTCTTCCCCTCTTGGCCCGGGGCACACAGCAAGGGCCAGAGATCAGAGGAGCTGCCTGCAGGAGTGACATGGTTCCTCTCCTCTAAACATCCTGGGGATACCAAGAATGCTGTCCCCTCGGGGGTGTTAGCTGTGCGAACCAGTGCCCCAGAAGCATGGCTTGAGAGAGGTAGGGAGCTCAGTAGCGACCCGGCTCCAAAACAAAGACAACACGGAGATGGAGATGCAGCCTGGTGAGCCTTGGCAATGAAACCCTCCTTCCTCTGACCTTCCTGCCTAGCAACAGGTTGACCCACCCCTAACCTGGGCCTGCGCTGGGCCCGCATGAGCCTTCTGGGGTCGCGGCATCCTCCAGCATCACCGCCTCGTCTGCGGGAGGGCAGCTGAGAGGGTGGGGGCACGCGCGGGAGGTCTCATCGGTGGGGGTGGAGTGGGGGGACAGGGCAGGCCAGGGAGCCCTAAACATACCTGCAGTGCCTCTGTGTCCAGGGATTTCCTCTTTAACTCCAGCTGTGTCAGCTGCAATAACTCAGTTTCTATTAACTTAATCTAAACAGAAGACGAGACAGGGGTTTTTAATTCACATTAACCACGGTTCAGTCCTGCGCTGCCGCTCCTGGATGGCCAAGCGGACCTAAGAATCCTTTCTGCAGGGGAAGGGAAGGCTCTGGAATGAAGGGCACTGAGAACCTGGTAAACCTTATCAGCAGGGCTTTGAACAGAACTCGTTATCTCACGGGGCTGAGTGCTTATCCTGGCCAGAACTGCTGATCAAAAGCCAGGCACAGGGCCAGCCCAGAGGCAGTGCCCATCAAGGTGCGTGCGACGAAGGGGCTTCCTTCAAGGTGCGGGCCAGAGTGATTCTCAGAGCCTCTTGCCAGTCCAGTTATCTCGCTTCCTCTAGACAGCTGTCCACAGAGGAGAGCGGAGGGGAGTGGAAGGAACTGGATTACAGTAACAATAATATAGTCGCTGACATTTATTGAGATGGCACGCGCTAGGACTGTGCTGCGCACTTTTTACGCCTTTTCCATCGCTTCTCCTCTGCTGTTGGAGGTATTATTGCCTCCATTTCACAGACAAGGAAACCAAGGCTCAGAGATATTATCTTGCCCAAGGACTCACAGTGGGTAACTGAGTGTGCCTTTCCTTGAGGTTATCCCTGCTTGTGGTCTCCAGGGGAACAGCTGGCCTGGTGGGTCAGAACCACCCATAGTGAGAACATCTAGGGGATCACCACATACCTCCAGGGTGTGAGTGGGGTCTTTTAGTCCTGGGGGTCAGACTCCCACAGCCAGTGACTTCTCTACTCTGTGCCTATGACCTGTGACCTTTGCCCCTATGACCCCACCAACCCCTGGTCAGAGGAACGAGATTCATGTCCGGCAATGTGGGGTTAAAATTAAAGGGGAAATTAAAAGGTAAGTTGGTTTTGGCCAAAATAGAAAAGAAGAAAAAGGAAAAAAAAAAACATGCAAAATGTGAAATTGAAAGTGTGCTGAATACGACGTGATATGCGTCCCGTAGCCTGAAAGCTTGCTTGTCTCCAGCCACCCTGCCACCTGCCCAGGGAACGCAGTGAGCCAGACACAGCCCTGCTGGGCGAGGGCTCGCCCAAGGTCACCTGGGGGTCAGCAGCGGAGGCCACGAGAGAGCATACCCCGGGCTCCACCCACCTAGGTGGAGCGTCACCTGTCCCAGCTCCTCCATCCGGGCCACAGGACGCTGCAGTTCAACCCAGCTGAGGGGTCCTGCCTGGGGTTGGTCAGCATGGGGCTAACCAGCGGTCAGGGCCTCCCTCTCTCAGCCCTGGGCATCGTGACAAGCAGTGGGCACAGGTCCCACCAGCCAGCATCCACAGTGCTGTCCCAGGCACCTCCAGACCCCCCAAGTAGGAGATGTCCCAAGTAGGTAACGCTGTGAGGGGAGGGAGGTTCTGGGGAGACCTCCTGCCGGCCTGGCCTGGAGGAGCCGGGACTCAGACCTTAACTGCAGCCTCTGAAAGCCCACAGGGCGGTCTGGGGGGCAGGGCTGCGCTCACCTGCTTCCGGATCTGCCGATGCATCAGGTCCTTCTTCACCTGGAGAGCCTCGAAGGCTGCCTTCTGCATGGTGCTCTGTGACAGACAGCATGGCTGCTCAGGGGGCCCAAACACAACCTGCCTCAAAGACACCCTAACCTACGCCTATTTCCTTCTTAGACAACAACTTTTCAGCTCACTTGCTTAATTTTTTAAGCACTTATTACCTGCTGGCCACGTGCTCAGGGCTCTCCCTGTGGTGCATGTGGAACTATCGATGAAGGGGGTGGGGAGAGGCGCCTTCACTGACCCATTTCACAGATGAGAAAAGTGAGGTTTGGGAAAGTGAACTGGCTGGCACTAGCATGCAAGTCTGTCCAGCACAGAGCCTCATCTTAACTCCAAGGCCGGACATCCTCTCTGAGAAATACAGCCTTTTCCTCAGATAATCTTGCAAGGACTAAGCCCACAGCATCGTGGGGGGAAGAAGAGAGAGACTGGAGTTGGGGAGGAAGGAAAGGGAGCGATGGGCCTGTGATGGGAGGATGATGTCGCAGAGGGAGAAAGGAGACGAGACGAGAGGGTGGGGAAACCCTGACAGGGTCCATGGCGAAACCTGGGGCCTGAACAATTTGGACAGAGGAGGGAGGAAGTCAAGAGGGGGCCTTCCTGGGCTGGTCCACACAGTAGCACCTGCTGTGTGCCCCCTAAGCCCAAGGGAGAGCAGATAAAGGGCAGCGGGACTGGAAGGGAGAAGTCAGGGGCTCGTTCTGACTGCAGGAGGGGTGGGGGCGGGAACTGCCACCAGATCCTCATGAGGGAGCCCCACACAGCACGGGGAGGGGTGCCTGGGAAGGACACCTCTCCTGACTTCAGTGAGCAGAAACCACCACCCAGAGAGGCCTCTCCCTGCCCCTCATCCTGACGGTCTGTGCATTTCTAAACTCTCTGAGCATCTTGCTTCTTATGCTCTTCAGAACAGCACCTCCACGTGGAGTTGAGCTGCCCCACTCTCGGCTCCCTGCACCCTCCCTGTGCCCCCGCCCCATGCCCTGGGCAAGGGCTCACCTCCTGCAGGATCTGGCTGATGGCTTTGTTCTGATCCATCTGTTGCCACGACAGAATCTGCTGGAACCGCTCATCCATGTCAGCCATGCTGCCGGAAAGACAGCAAATTCACTCACTCTCTGAACACTTCCTGAGCACATACTGTGTGCCAGGCACCTTGGAGGAGATGGAGATAAACCATTTATTCACTCAGCAAGACTTATGGGGCACCCGCTGGGGGCCACGTCCTGGGCTGGGTGGACATGGGAGTTTTGTCTGAATCCCACGGCCCTGGCAGGGTGGTGGCAGAGTCTGTGTCTCTGGAGCTGGGGAGGTGATCTCTGGGAATCCTCTCTGACAACCCCCTGAAGTGGTGGCCTGGCTTTGCCCACCCATCCTCCACCGACAGGGAGCTCACAACCTCTCAGGTTAACCCCACAAGCTGAGAGAAAGCTGTCCTTCCTGGCACTAACATCTCACCCTCCACCCCAGTGTTTCTCAGCCTGGCCGTGGACCTGCTCTCATCCCCCTAGAACAAGTCTAGTGGCACAAAAACCCAAACCCTTCCACTTTAATATGTCCATTATTTAGGTACAATCTTGGTTTTGAGTTTGTGTCATGATAACAGCTGCTATCTATTGCATCCTCATGTGCTGACATGATCACTAAGGTCCATCAAGGCCTCCAGTAACTCTAGGAATAGATACTGTCATTTATCCCCATTTTAGTGATAAGAAAATCAAGGCTGAGAGAGGGAAAATAACTTGCCCGAGACATCACAGTTAAGAAATAGAAGCGGGATATGAATCCACATCTGTCTGCCCCAAGTGCCCACGCTCCTAAAAACAAAGTCACATCACCTAGAAGGCAGGGGAACCCCTGCCTCTCCAGGAATGAGGGGGAGGCTGGCATGCTCCAGGTGCCCAGTGGGAGGAGAGACACAAGAGCGGTCAGAGCTGCTGGCCTGTCCCTGTCTGGGGCTCCCGAGCCTCGAAGGCACTTTGCTCACCTGCTGGGCATTGCAGCTCCTCGAGACACAAAAACAGTGCTGGGGTGAGCTTGGAGGGCCAGGCCCAGAGTGGCTGGCAGCGTGAGACAACCCCTCGCCACACCCTTGAGCATACCCCACTCCTGACCTGTGACCTGGGAGACTGAGTCGCCACAGTTAAGAGCACACTGCCTGGGTCACACCCTAAGCTCTGCCACCGGCTGGTGCTGCTTCCTTAGGGTCCAGCGAGAAAAGCCACAAAGACCAGCAGTCACTTACTCCTGAGGGCCTGGCCCGGGGTGGGGTGGCCTACGCATGGCGGGGGATTCCTGTGCCAGTGCTCGCTCCATAGCTCTGAGCCAGCTCCCCCAACTTCCTCACTCGGGAAGCCCCTTCCTTATCTTACCTGGAACAGGCCTGCTGGACCAAGTTCTGCCTCTGAGACTCGTAGGCCATCTGGATGAGCCGGCTCTTACAGCTTTCGGTCAGCATCTGCTGCATGGCAGCTGAAGAAACACGTTGGGGGTGGAGGGCACAGGGGGGTGGGCAGGGCTGAGCAGCCACTCCTGGTGGCCTATGGGGTCACATGGCCACCCGGCCACCCACCTAACAGTCACCCTTGGGAAAAAAATCTTTTTTTTTAAAGTACAGAAGTAACTTCAGCTTAAAAGGCTGATGAGTTATAAGAAACTGAACACACACACACAATCTTCTACAGTCTTGTCCCCCAGAATTATTATTTTGATATATCTTCTACTGATCAATTTTTAATGTATATTGATGGATTTTTAAAAATTTAAATGAAAGAATTAGAAGCAGGGACCTGAATATTTGCATACCCGTGTTCATAGCAACATGGATCACAACAGGCCAAAAAAAAAGGTGGAAACAGCCCAAGGGCCCACTGATGGACGAATGAATAAACCAAACGTGGCCTGAGGGCTTCCCCGGCGGTCCAGTGGGAAAGAAAGCACCTGCCAGCGCAGGGGACGCAGGCTTGGTCTCTGGTCCAGGAGGATGCCACACGCCATAAGCGACTAAGCCCGTGCGCCACAATTCCTGAGCCTGCAACACCTGGGCCCGTGCTCGGCAACGAGAGAGGTCACGGCAGTGAGAAGCCCGTGCGCCGCTACTCGAGAGAGGCCCTCACTCGCCACAACCAGAAAGACGCCCTCGCAGCAACGAAGACCCAGCACGGCCATAAATAACATTTTTTTTAATGTGGTCTATCCACACATTGTAATGTTTCAGTCTTTAAAAGGAAGGAAATTCTGACAGAAGCTACAACACGGATGAACTCTGAGGGCGTTATGTGAAAGAAACTAATCACGACAGGACACACACTGTATGATCCCACTTACACATGGTCCCGGGAGCAGTCAAATTCAGAGACAGAAGGTAGACTGGAAGTAGAGTGGTGGTTCTACAGGGTCTGGGGAAGCGGGGAATGGGGAGTTCCTATTTAGTAGGTGTACAGTTTCCCCTTGGGATGATGAAAAGGTTCTGATGGGGGCGACGGTGAACAATGCACCATCAGAAGTTAATGCCACAGAACTATTCATTTACAAGTGGTCTCAATGGTAAGCTTTATGCTTTGTATATTTCACCATAACACAAGAAAGCCAAAACGCTTATCACATTAAGTATACCTCCTTTCTCACCTTTCATGAATGCATCCCTGTATCGACACAGCCATGTCAACAGCACCAACGGAGCGCTATGGTGCGTGGACGATCGAAAAGTGAAAGCGAAAGTCGCTCAGTCGTGTGCAACATTTTGTGACCCCATGGACTATACAGTCCCTGGAATTCTCCAGGCCAGAATACTGGAGTGGGAAGCCTTTCCCTTCTCCAGGGGATCTTCTGAACCTAGGGATCGAATCCAGGTCTCCTGCACTGCAGGTGAATTCTCTACCAGCTGAGCCACAAGGGAAGCCGAAGGATGACTGAGGCTCTAAGATGATCCTCCGTTTCAGCGCATCCCAAGTCTTCTTGTGATTAGCAGATGGTACTTCTACAAATATCCCTGCTCAGACAGCTTTGTGCACGTCTCACTATTTGATCACTTCCTAGAATAACTCTTAGAAGTGCACAGGTTCAAGGTCATGAATAATATACACACGAGTTGCCCTTTCTGCCAGCCAGAAAGATCCAGCCGATTCATACTCCCCCTGGCAGTGCACAGGACAGCCTGACACCATATGCCCTCCACCACTCTAGGTTATTGCCTTTTCATTACTTTTGTTGACCTTTTTCAGTTATAAAAGTAATACACTTTTTTTTTTTTAAAGCTAAACAATAGGGAAGTTTGAAAAGGTGAAAACAAAAGCCCCCTAACACTAAGCCTATTTCCAATCAGCTATTTGATAAACATCCATCTGGCAATACAAACACAATGCTTCTCTATAAATGGTGGACGACAGCGACACCTCACGCGGCAGGAGTGGGATGAGACGGTGTACGGGACGTGCCAGTCCACCGCCGGGCACACGACGAACCTGGGCTGAGGGTGCACAGAACGTCCCATCTTCTCACTCAGGCTCTGAAGAACAGCGTGGCATCCACTGCCCTAGTTTGTGTGGACAGTGAAGCACCCTGGGACCCCTCGGGGAGCAGCCGGAAGGCGAGCTCCTGGGGCCACGAGAGGGGCCGCGGCAGCTCCCAAGGAGAGCAGCCCTGATGGCCATCGGTCACGAAGTGCTCGCTCTGCGCCAGCACGATCTTATCGGACCCTCGTAACGACCTGACAAGGCAGATTCTTACCTTCTTCCCCATTTTACAGATATGAAAACCGAGGCTCAGAAAAGTCAGGGATCATTAATGTCCCTTAGGTCATATGGCTACGTGCCTGAGCTGGGATTTTTTAATCCAAGTCTGGCCTGACTCTAGAGCCCACGCCACGACAGGATTTGAAGGACCGTCTTGAGGGGCAACCCCCAGCGCCCCCTCAAGGTGACCAACAGGGGGATGGGACGGCTGCCCCTCTGCTCCCAGGACCCCGCCCTGCCCCAAGGACTCACAGGCGATCTCACGGCTCCGCAGTTTCTCCATCTCCTCCTGCGTTATGGACGTCAACTGTTCCATCCTTATTCTAGAAAGAAAGCGATCCATGTGTTGAGCAGATGCAACGTTTCCAATAGGAAACCTCACCAGATGAGCGCCACCTCCTTCAAGAAGTCCTCCCTATGTACCAAGCTGGACGTGCCCTCTGATATGCCCGTGGCATTATGCACCTCCCCTGGGGCCCTGTTAAACTTTTACAGTTAAGAGCTTGTGGCATAAAAAGATGAACATGCCCTTAGAAAAACAAGCTAAGGATGCAAACAGCCAATTCACTGATGCTCAAATAAAAGTGACCATTAAAAAAAAAAAAGGAAAAATGGAAAGATTCTTAATACAGCTAGTGACGAAAAAAGTAAAACTTTCTTTTCACACGTTGGGTTGGTTGAGCTTAAGAAAACTAGATAACCGCTGGCAATGACAATGAAGGCGGAAAAATGGGTACTTCATACTGTTGAGGGACGTGAACAGTCAAAAGTGTTTTGGAAGGCAGTCTGGCAATACCTAGCTAAGTGTTCTTCCAATATTTCCTTCTAAAATGTTCACCCAAGTGCCTAAGGGTATATCTAGAAGACGCTTACTGTCATATTGTTTGTAGTTAGAAAACACTGGAAGCCACTTAAATGTTCAGAGGGCTAATTACGATAAATTACGATATAATTATAAAGCTATAGTTATTATAAATAATGAGACTTTTGGCATGGAAATACATCAGTGAAGTGAGTATTAAAAAGTAACTGCACGTGTGTGTGTGTGCGCATGCACGTTGCTTGTGTGTACACTATTCCCCGCCTTCCCCCCCGACACCAAACTGGCACAGTGGCTGGGAGGCGGACAACCTCCTTTGTGTTTCTTGCGGGGTCCGACTTCATCAGAAGCAACACGAATGACTTGAGCACTCAGCCCAGGGCCACAGGCTGCTCGAGGGAGGACCACCTCTGCTGCACCCCTGGAGCCCAGGCCCAGCCCAGAGGGCACTGGCTCAGTGTGCTGAAGAGTCAATGCCGCCAGCCACAGCTCAGCTCGGCCTCGACCACCCACAGCTGCCACAGCCCCCAGCTGAAGCGGGCAGGGTGGTGGGGCCGCAACCCCGCACGAGCCCCCCTGCAGGAGGCCTGCCCAGGCAGCCAGGAGCCGGGAAGGCTGGGCCCATGGGAGGGGAGGCTCCCCAAGCACAACAGCCAGGTCCACACTGACACTCTGGGGTCCCTGAGGACCAGGAGGGACTCACCCGAACACCCCAGGGAGTAGGGGGTGAGGCCACCCCACCTATCACCTTTTCTGATGACTAAAGTGGGCACCTTAACACAGCCAATTTGCAAGTGCAGAAAACCCAAAGGGAATGAGACAAAGATCACCACCTCCAATTCCCACCACTCAAAGAGGTTCAGTGGAAACGTTCAGGGTGGGTTCTTCTCCTTTCTGAGCAGAGATACAAGTAGGTTGTCTTTAAGAAGTGATATACTGTAAATGCCACTTTCCTACCTAGCAATATAGTGCTTTCCTTAACAAGGAATATTCTTCTATAAGACGTTTAATGCTTACAGATTACTCCTCTGTACATAATTCATGTAAACAAATTTTTCTTTCCAGAAATTTCTTTTCTAACTATTTACACTAGAAATACAACTGGACATTAATATACATACATTCTTATTCATGTCTGAACTTTTCTCAGGACAGTATATTTTAACAAACTTGAAGGCAGCGATTCTTTTTAATTAGAAACTCTGTAAGGGGGTCAATCTCCTCATGACAGAGTAGAAGTGTTAGTCGCCAGCTGAGCGGACTCTTTGTGACCCCATGGACTGTAGCCCCTCAGGCTCCTCTGTTCATGGGATTCTCCAGGCAAGAATACTGAAGGAAGTTGCCATTCCCTTCTCTAGGGATCGAACTTGTGGGTTTCCTGCATTGCAGGCAGAGTCTTTACCATCTGGGCCATCAGGGAAGCCTGAATCTCCTCAAAACTCTAGGAAATCTTTCTGACATAATCCTCAAGAATCACAAGACCTTCTCTCCCTAGGTCCGCTCACCCACAGGAAGGCAGGCAGTCACTGAGAACGTGCTAGAGCAAAACACTCACCTTTCGTTTTCCAGAGACTTCAGAATCTCGGAACTTTTCTTCTGCCTGTGAAGGAAACCATGAAAAGCCGGCAGTCACTGTTGGGTCCGTTTCCAACAGAACTGCTGAGGGGGCTTAGGAAGTGGCCACTTAGGGCTGTGTTCTCAGGCCAATTCCTTAACCACTCCAAATCCCAGCTCCTCATCTGTGAAATGGAAAGAATAAATTTTTTTAGAGCTTTATGGAGTATTGGTAAAGTGTGAACAAGAAAACAGACAGAAAGTGCTTCGCATGTAAGAAGCAGCCAAAGAGGGCAATTTCCTGGGTGCCCCCGCGGGTGGGCACACTGCGCATGGCAGGCCAGCCGGCTCCCTCTGGCATTCAACTGCCGGTGAGGGAGGAAAAGGACTCAGAGGACAGTGGACAGAAGGCTGGAAGCAGCAGGGGGTGTGGCAGAGCCTGTTTCTGGAATCTTTCCCCAAGAGACCCCCAGTTAAACTTTCTCAGGCTTCTTAAGACTTCTATCCAACCTGCTTTCTCCCATCGGAACTTGCTCCCTGTGGCTCTGGCCTTGGATGGGATCTGTTAAGGCGAATGGCTGACCTCACAGTGACAGGTGACTGGAAAGCCAAAATATTAGAGCAGGATGTGATTTTAACTTGTTAAACCCACTTACTTTGCAGATTGGAAGCTTGGGAGGCAAAGATCCAATCAGCAGCGTCCCCAAGAGGCAAGCCTGGTCATCCCTGGATCAGATTCTTTAAAGCGTGCCGCTTGCTCAGTCCTGTCCGACTTTTTGCGACCCATGGACTGTAGCCCATCAGGCGCCACTGTCTATGGGATTCTCCAGGTTACCACTTCCCCCTCCAGGGGATCTTTCCAACCCGGGGATCAAAGCACATCTCCCGTGTCTCCTGCACTGCAGGTGGATTCTTTACCCGCTGAGTCCCCGGGGAAACCAGATTCTCTTAAAGTCAGTGCCAAACGCAGCACCGAGACCTTGGGTAGAATCAGAGGCGGTGAGGGAGAGACTGAGCCCCACATGGGCATCACGTTGAGGGAGGGGTCTGGGTCCGGGGAGGTGGGAGCCTGACCTCTGGTTCTCCTGCAGGAGCTTCTGGATCCGGGTGGAGATGTTCTGCTCTGTCTGTTTCAGCTGCTCCTGCAGCCGCCGACGCTCTGCATCCAGGAAGCGCTGGTGCTCGCTCAGGCCCTGCTCCAGCCGGGACTGCTCCTGCGGCAGGACAAGCAGAGGCCTGGGGTCTGCTGGGACCCCTTCAGGAACCGCAGAGCAGCCAGGGGCCCAGGCCCGAGACGAGGAGACCAGATTTCC
>SJYX01010441.1:457612-484427 GCA_006410675.1 Oreotragus oreotragus | reverse complement strand
CTTTCATGCATTGGAGAAGGAAATGGCAACCCACTCCAGTGTTCTTGCCTGGAGAATCCCAGGGAATGGGGAGCCTGGTGGGCTGCCGTCTATGGGGTCACACAGAGTCGGACACGACTGAAGTGACTTAGCAGCAGCATCAGTAAGCTTCTATATATCCAACAGTTCCCAATATCTTTAAATTGATCACTAATCACTTTAAACTATATGTACTCCAGAGAAGAGGTAAGACTAATTTTCCCACCATTAATTCCTTTGATAATGTTTTCACATTTGACACTTTCAGGCACTAGGAGGAAGGATTAACATTACTCCAAATAAAATGTTCCTTTCTTTGGAATATCAGTTACAAAGAAAGTAGCATGGGCTTTCAATTTAGATGGATCTGTTTCTATTATGAATTTGGAGGGAAAATTATTTTTTAAGGTTCATTTTTCTACTCTGTAAATGATAATAGTGTCTACCCTATAACATTATTATGATAATCAATACAAGTCAGATGCAGTGTTTATAAAACATCTCACCAAATAAGAAATGTGGAGGAAATAATCTCTTAAGAGAAAGAACATGTGGAAAAATGCAAATTGCTTGAGCTAAGTAGCCAAACTGATCAAATCCAAATTCCACTTTGAATTTTCAGCTTAAAATAGCTTTGGCTGTTTGCTCATATTGCACGTTGCTCCTCCTCTCTCAAAATGCCTATAAAAATGCTGAAAATAATACAACTTGAAATACTGACAAAAGCTAAAATTCTCAAATTATCAATCACTGGATTTTAAGAAAAGCAGTAAGATACATGTTTGTATCAGAAAGTTAAGAAAAGTACTCCCCTTCTGCCCAATTCTCAAAAATTTGGTAGCAATCAGAAAATTAGGCTCCCTCTGTTCAGTTTCTTGTTTTATTGTGTTGTGTCACAATATGTCACCTCACATCCCATGGAACCACAGCAAGTCTTATCAGGTATGGCATCATATGGTTCTGCATTGTTTGTCTCAAGTAACCAGAGTAGTAGTCTTGCCTGCTTGAGTCTTTAAACAGTGTCTTTTAACCTGGGTCTCCAAGGACTCAATAGGACAGACAGTGGGAAGACAGAAGGGAGATAGTTAGGATGAACTGAGCACACTGAATTCTGGGGGTAAGATACCCTTGGCTTCCCAGGACGAGCTAGTGGTAAAGACTCTGCCTGCCAATGCAGAAGACATAGTGGATACGGGTTCAATGCCTGGGTCAGGAAGATTCCCTGGAGAAGGGTATGGCAACCCACTCTAGTATTCTTGGCTAGAGAATCCCATGGACAAAGGAGTCTGGCAGGCTACAGTCTATATGGTCACAAAGAGTTGAACCCAAATGAAATGCTATAGACTATCGTTCACTTCACTTAACTTCAGTTGCTTAGTCATGTCTGACTCTTTGCAACCCCATGAACTGCAGCACGCCAGGCCTCGCTGTCCATCACCAGCTCCCAGTGTTTACACAAACTCATGTCCATCTAGTCAGTGATGCCATCCACCCATCTCATCCTCTGTCGTCCCCTTCTCCTCCTACCTCCAATCCCTCCCAGCATCAGGGTCTTTGGCAATGAGCCAACTCTTCACATGAGGTGGCCAAAGTATTGGAGTTTCAGCTTCAGTATCAGTATTTCCAATGAGCACCCAGGACTGATCTCCTTTGGACTGGTTGGAGCTCCTTGAAGTCCAAGGGACTCTGAAGAGTCTTCTCCAACAACACAGTTCAAAAGCTTCAACTTCAGCACTCAGCTTTCTTCACAGTCCAACTCTCACATCCATACATGACTACTGGAAAAACCATTGCCTTGCCTAGACGGACCCTTGTTGGCAAAGTAATGTCTCTGCTTTTTAGTACGCTGTCTAGATTGGTCATAACTTTCCTTCCAAGGAGTAAGCATCTTTTAATTTCAGTTTCATGGCTGCAATCACCATCTGCAGTGATTTTGGAGCCCAGAAAAAATAAAATATGACACTGTTTCCACTGTTTCCCCATCTATTTCCCATGAAGTGATGGGACCAGATGCCAAGGTCTTAGTTTTCTGAATGTTGAGCTTTAAGCCAACTTTTTCGCTCTCCTCTCTCACTTTCATCAAGAGGCTTTTAGTTTCACTTTCTGCTCTAAGGGTGGTGTCATCTGCATATCTGAGGTTATTGATATTTCTCCCAGCAATCCTGATTCCAGCTTGTGCTTCTTCCAGTCCAGCGTTTCTCATGATGTACTCTGCATATAAGTTAAATAAGCAAGGTGACAATATACAGCCTTGACGGACTCCTTTTCCTATTGGAACCAGTCTGTTCTTCCATGTCCAGTTCTAACTGTTGCTTCCTGACTTGCATACAGCTTTCTCAAGAGGCAGGTTAGGTGGTCTGGTATTCCCATCTCTTGAAGAATTGTCCAGAGTTCATTGTGATCCACACAGTCAAAGGCTTTGACATAGTCAATAAAGCAGAAGTAGATGTTTTTCTAGAACTCTCTCACTTTTTCAACGATCCAGCGGATGTTGGTAATTTGATCTCTGGTTCCTCTGCCTGTTCTAAAACCAGCTTGAACATCAGGGAGTTCACAGTTCATGTATTGTTGAAGCCTGGCTTGGAGAATTTTGAGCATTACTTTACTAGCATGTGAGATGAGTGCAATTGTGCAGTAGTTTGAGCATTCTTTGGCATTGCCTTTCTTTGGAATTGGATTGAAAACTGACCTTTTCCAGTCTTGTGGCCACTGCTGAGTTTTCCAAATGTGCTGGCATATTGAGTGCAGCACTTTCACAGCATCATCTTCCAGGATTTGAAACAGCTCAACTGGAATTCCATCACCTCCACTAGCTTTGTTCTTAGTGACGCTTTCTAAGGCCCACTTGACTTCACATTCCAGGGTGTCTGGCTCTAGATTAGTGATCACATCCTCATGATTATCTGGGTCATGAAGATATTTTTTGTACAGTTCTTCAGTGTATTCTTGCCACCTCTTCTTAGTATCTTCTGCTTCTGTTAAGTCCATACCATTTCTGCCCTTTATTGAGCCCATCTTTGCATGAAATGTTCCCTTGGTATCTCTAATTTTCTTGAAGAGATCTCTAGTCTTTCCCATTCTGTTGTTTTCCTCTATTTCCTTGCATTGATCGCTGAGGAAGTCTTTCTTATCTCTCCTTGTATTCTTCGGAACTCTGCATTCAGATGCTTATATCTTTCCTTTTCTCCTTTGCTTTTCGTTTCTCTTCTTTTCACAGCTATTTGTAAGGCTTCTTCAGACAGCCATTTTGCTTTTTTGCATTTCTTTTCCATGGGGATGGTCTTGATCCCTGCCTCCTGTATAATGTCCCGAACCTCCATCCATAGTTCATCAGGCACTCTATCTAGCAGATCTAGGCCCTTAAATCTATTTCTCACTTCCACTGTATAATCATAAGGGATTTGATTTAGGTCATAACTGGATGGTCTAGTGGTTTTCCCTACTTTCTTCAATTTCAGTATGAATTTGGCAGTAAAGAGTTCTTGATCTGAGCCACACTCAGCTCCCAGTCTTGTTTTTGCTGACTGTATAAAACTCTTAAGGGAAAGACCCTTGTCATTATTATTTATAAATTTTATTTTTCATAAGTCACATTCATTCTCAGTGTCATAGAGCTAGGCATTAATTTGCCAAGTCAGTCCATTAGAAAGGCACTAGAAAAATTCTTTCCAGATACCAAATATTGGAATAAAAGCTGTGAATTCCAGGCTTTCTTCCAGATCAGAAAAACTAAATATTAAGCAAGTTTATATAGAGTAAGATCAAGGACAATCCAGATTTCAATGTGGGGCATAAGTAAATTCATTCTTTTAAAAGTAAGTGTAGCTGGAAAATAAATGTATAATTCATCCCATAGCATAAGGAAAATTAGGCACAAACTTAGAAACTTAGAAGAAAAGAAACTGCAACTTAAAATCATAATCAAAGACAGACACAAGAAGTCTATAATGCTATTTGGAACTCTCAGTATAATGTAATTAAATGTGGCCATATGAAAAAAAGAAAAAGGCAGGAAATCAAAAGAACAGATAAAGACGGTAACAAGATGAAATGGGGAAACAGCACGGATAATATGCAAAGACAAATCTTCATTGACAGAATTAAGTTATCCACTGGAGGAAATTGACAAACAGAAATACTAGTAAATAAAACTGAAACAAAAAACATTCAACATATTTGCAAAATGTTCTTAGAATCAAGAAGGAAAATACAAATGAGTTTTAAATTATGAGAAAAATGTCACCAAATACAGAAGGCAGTGGATAAAGATAAAGTATATTTGATAGCACTAAATTAACTTTGTTAAATATGGTAATAACATAATAATGATAATCAGAAAATGCCACCATTCTCATAAACTATCTCAAAATATTTATGGGAAAATATCATGTCTGCAACTTACTTCCAACTGACTGGACTTATCTATGCACACACAAGTATGTGTATATACAGACACACATACAGAGACACGTATATACCCATCTGTCTATTTGGTATATGCCATCTATCCCTACACATATAAGAGATATACATGTATATATAAGTATATATAGAGTGTGCATATATATGTGCACAGAGAGAGAGAGAAAGTAAATGTGGCAACATATTAATAATATGTGAAAGGCATGTAGGTTTTGTTTTCTTAATATTTTTGCTTTTTTAAACTTTTATATTTTTTAATTGAAGTATAGAAGAAAGTTTTACAATATAAAAGAAGTTATATTTCAGCCAAAAGTAAAATAAAATTATTTATATATCCAAAAAACTGAATTATAAATAAAAAGTTTAAAAATCTCACAGATACATAGGGGCAGAAAATTATATCATAAAAAACTAACAGCATGATTGAACTCAGATTCTGGATATAGGCCTAAAAATAGTCGAAATGTCTATGAATATTTTGTGGAAAATACAGCATACAAGATGTTTTATAGTCTATTATTTTTTTGGTGAAAGTAAATAAAAAGCATTAACATATGCTCAATCAAACATTTGCCCTTCTTGGGAAAAATTGAAATTCAACTGAGAAAGAAATCACAAGCAAGAGAAAGAATGACATTTTTTTAAAAAAGCACCAAGGATTCTAACTGTCACACAAGACATTGTTATGACTGTAATAAAATGCTAAACACTATGATTTAAAAAAACAAAAACAAAAAGAAGTTATAACAAAAGCCTAGGTCTAAATTGAGATTCTATTTTAAAAGACTGAAAAGGTGAAGGAGAGAGGAAAAACGCATTAAAAAAGTAACAGTCAGAAGGTGCCATTTTATTCTTGAGTTTGATCATCAGTGAAACATCATCAAAGAGTTGTTAGAGTAAATGTTGGTAAATATTGTTAACATTTTTAAATCTCCACTTTACAAATCAATACAGTAGATAAAAGCAAAGAAAACACAATTCAAAGACAGGAAAAAACAGATAGAAAAGAAATGAACTAAAAATGAAGATGTATGGTGTTAGGGCAGAGAAGGCAATGGCAGCCCACTCCAGTACTCTTGCCTGGAAAATCCCATGGGCGGAGGAGCCTGGTAGGCTGCAGTCTATGGGGTCACTAAGAGTCAGACACGACTGAGTGACTTCACTTTCACTTTTCACTTTCATGCATTGGAGAAGGAAATGGCAACCCACTCCAGTGTTCTGGCCTGGAGAATCCCAGGGTCAGGGGAGCCTGGTGGGCTGCCGTCTATGGGGTCGCATGGAGTCGGACATGACTGAAGTGACTTAGCAGCAGCATCGTGTTAAGGAGTGTTCTAATTTCATTCTTTTACATGTAACTGTCCAATTTTCCCAGCACCAGTTACTGAAGAGACTATCTTTTCTCCACTATATTCTCTTGGCTCCTTTATCATGCGTTAGGTGACCATAGGTGTATGGTTTATCTCTGGGCTTTCTATCTTATTGCATTGATCTATATTTTTCTTTTTGTGCCTGTACCATAATGTCTTGTTTACTATAGCTTTGTCATATAGTCTGAAGTCAGGGAGCCTGATTTCTCCACTTTGCTTTTCTTTCTCAAGATTGCTTTGGATATTTGAGGTCGTTTGCATTTCCACACAAATTATAAAATTTTTTGTTCTAATTCTGTGAAAAATGCCATTGGTAATTTGACAGGGCTTTCATTGAATCCATAGATTGTTTTGGTAGTAGAGTCATTTTCACAATATGGATTCTTATAATGCAAGAACATAGTATATCTCTCCATATATTTGTGTCACCTTACTTTCATTAATATAGTTTTCTGCATACATGTCTTTTGCCTCCTTAGATAGGTTTATTCATAGGCATTTTATTCTTTTTGTTGCAGTAAGACTTAAATGTAAGCCTGGACAGTATAAAACTCTTAGAGGAAAAGAGAAGTAGAACACTGACATTTGACATTCTTTGATCCACCTTCTAGATTAATGAAAATAAAACAAAAATTAACAAATGGGAGCTAATTAAACTTAAATGCTTTTACATAGAAAAGGAAACCATCAACAAGAAAAAAAAAAAGACAACCTTTAGAATGGGAGAAAATACTTGCAAATGAAACAACTGAAAAGGCATTAATTTCTAAAATATACAAACAGCTTATGCAGTTCAATATACAAAAAAGAAAAAAAATCCAATCAAAAAAATGGACAGATCTAAATAGACATTTCTCCAAGGAAACATACAGATGACTAACAAACACATGAAAAGATACTCAGCATCAATTATTATTAGAGAAACACAGATCAAAACTGTAATGAGGTATCACTCCACACAGGTCAGAATGGCCATCATCAAAAAATCCACTTGGTTGGCCAAAAAGTTAATTTGTGTTTTTCTGTTAAAAAGTTACAGAAAGAGCTGAACAAACTTTTGGCCAGCCCAGTACAAACAATAAATGTGGGCAAGGGTGTGGAGAAAAGTGAACCCTCTTACACTGTTTGTGGGAATGGAAACTGACACAGCTATTATGGAGAACAATACAGAGATTCCTTAAAAAACTAAAAGTAGAAATAACAGATGACCCAGAAATCCTATTCCTGGGCATATACCTGGAGAAAACCGTAATTCAAAAAGACACAGGAATCCCAATATTCATTGGCGCCCTATTTACAATAGCCAGGATATGAAAGCAACCTAAATGTCCATCATCAGAGGAAGGGATAAGGAAGAAGGAATATATATAAAAAGGAACAAAACTGTGTGATTTGCAGACATGGATGGCTGTAGAGACTGTCATAGAGAATGGAGTTAACTCAGAAAAAGAACAACAAATATTGTATAATAAGACGTACATGTGGAATCTAAAAATGATGCAGATGAAGTCATTTGCAAAGCAGAAATAGAGCCACAGATGTAGAGAACAAACGTATGGACAGTCATGTGGAGGGAGGGTGAACTGGGAGTTTGAGACTGATATATGTACAGCACTATATATATTTTATGTATATATTTCAGTCGTGTGCAACTCTTTCAAACCTCCTTGGCAGACTGTAGTCTGCCAGTCTCCTCTGTCCATGGAATTCTCCAGGGAAGAATACTGGAGTGGGTTGCCATTTCCTTCTCCAGGGGAACTTCCTGACCCAGGGATCAAACCCAGGTCTCCTGCGTTGCAAGACAGATTCTTTCCCTCTGAGCTACCAGGGAAGACTTAAATATAAAATAGATAATGAACACAACCCACTGCACAGCACAGGGAACTCTACTCCATGCTCTGTGGCGAACTAAATGGGAAGGAAATTCAAAGAAAGAGATATATGTATGCGTATACCTGATTCACNGAAAAAAAAAGACAACCTTTAGAATGGGAGAAAATACTTGCAAATGAAACAACTGAAAAGGCATTAATTTCTAAAATATACAAACAGCTTATGCAGTTCAATATACAAAAAAAAAAATCCAATCAAAAAAATGGACAGATCTAAATAGACATTTCTCCAAGGAAACATACAGATGACTAACAAACACATGAAAAGATACTCAGCATCAATTATTATTAGAGAAACACAGATCAAAACTGTAATGAGGTATCACTCCACACAGGTCAGAATGGCCATCATCAAAAAATCCACTTGGTTGGCCAAAAAGTTAATTTGTGTTTTTCTGTTAAAAAGTTACAGAAAGAGCTGAACAAACTTTTGGCCAGCCCAGTACAAACAATAAATGTGGGCAAGGGTGTGGAGAAAAGTGAACCCTCTTACACTGTTTGTGGGAATGGAAATTGACACAGCTATTATGGAGAACAACACAGAGATTCCTTAAAAAACTGAAAGTAGAAATAACAGATGACCCAGAAATCCTACTCCTGGGCATATACCTGGAGAAAACCGTAATTCAAAAAGACACAGGAACCCCAATATTCATTGGCGCCCTATTTACAATAGCCAGGATATGAAAGCAACCTAAATGTCCATCATCAGAGGAAGGGATAAGGAAGAAGGAATATATATAAAAAGGAACAAAACTGTGTGATTTGCAGACATGGATGGCTGTAGAGACTGTCATAGAGAATGGAGTTAACTCAGAAAAAGAACAACAAATATTGTATAATAAGACGTACATGTGGAATCTAAAAATGATGCAGATGAAGTCATTTGCAAAGCAGAAATAGAGCCACAGATGTAGAGAACAAACGTATGGACAGTCATGTGGAGGGAGGGTGAACTGGGAGTTTGAGACTGATATATGTACAGCACTATATATATTTTATGTATATATTTCAGTCGTGTGCAACTCTTTCAAACCTCCTTGGCAGACTGTAGTCTGCCAGTCTCCTCTGTCCATGGAATTCTCCAGGGAAGAATACTGGAGTGGGTTGCCATTTCCTTCTCCAGGGGAACTTCCTGACCCAGGGATCAAACCCAGGTCTCCTGCGTTGCAAGACAGATTCTTTCCCTCTGAGCTACCAGGGAAGACTTAAATATAAAATAGATAATGAACACAACCCACTGCACAGCACAGGGAACTCTACTCCATGCTCTGTGGCGAACTAAATGGGAAGGAAATTCAAAGAAAGAGATATATGTATGCGTATACCTGATTCACTGTGCTACACAGTAGAAATTAGAAGAGCATTGTAAAGCAGCTATATCTCAATAAAAATTAATTTTAAGAACAAGAAGGTGGAGGTGGCAGTGCTCCTCCAGGTCTGTGTTACACGCTGCCACTCCTGGCGTGTGTTCCAACGGCTTGTGCACGTGCACGCTCGGGGTCCTGGCCGCCGCCTCTGCCAAGCCGGTCTTCAGCAGGGAGGGAAGCATGGGCGTCTGTTTCTCTGGCTTAGTGTGTGTTAGCATGTTAGTTGCTCAGTCATATCCAACTCCTTGCAATCCCATGGACTACAGAGCCCACCAGGCTCCTCTGTTTATGAAATTCTCCAGGCAAGAATCCTGGAGTGGGTTGCCATTTCCTTCCTCGTGAAAAGGGAAGGTGAAATCACTCAGTCGTGTCCGACTCCTTGCAACCCCATGGACGGTAGCCTACCAGGCTACTCAGTCCATGGGATTTTCCAGGTAGGAGTCCTGGAGTGGGTTGCCGTTTCCTTCTCCAAGGTAAGGTAAGGTAAGGTAAGGTAAGGTGGAGTCGCTCAGTCATGTCCGACTCTTTGCGACCCCGTGGACTGTAGTCTACAAGGCTCCTCTGTCCATGGGATTCTCCAGGCAAGAATACTGGAGTGGGTTGCCATTTCCTTCTCTAGGGGATCTTCCCGACCCAGGGATCGAACCCAGGTCTCCCACACTGGAGGCAGACGCTTTAACCTCTGAGCCACCAGGGAAGCTTCCTTCTCCAAGGTTATCACCAATTCTCTCATGCAAATATTCCTCAGCTGGGACCTCAGTTTCTCCACATCTTCGACTGTTGCCTCCGTCGTGGTAACTTTCAAATATCCTCAGCTCAGCGAATAGCCTGAGTGCAAAGTCCCTCTGCCCCACACCTGAGTTCCAGGAGGGTTCTGGGTGAGTCGTCTTCTGCTTTTCCAAACAGGAGAAGGGTCACACCTGACTCAGAGGTCAGGCTGTGGCTTGGCCCCTGTGGCTGCTCCCCTCATCTCTCAACCTTGGAGGAATTCTCACGTTACACGGGGAAGAAGTTCAGCTGTGAAAAGCCTCCTTGCTTGCTGCTCCTTCAAGCGGGAGCCCTCCTTCTGAAGCCTCTGTGCAACCCCTGTGTCTCCTAGGGGTCTGTGACCTCAGACATGACATGTGGAGGGTCAAGGTTGAGGTTCTCTTCCCACCAGATGGGGCTGAGCCCAGTCAGCCCTGTCGTGGAGGCGGGGTGCCCTTGGTCGGCTCACTGTGTACTGGGCCCAGCTGCCAGCCTTCCCTGGGCTTTCTGGTGCTTGGCTGGGGTCTGATACTGTGAGTGAGACAGCCTGGGACCTGGGACCTGGGTCCCTTTGCTGTGGTGCTTGCATTGATACCTGAAGCAACAAAATAATGAGAAATTATAAGGCTATTAATAAGTATAATCACACACATATGCAGTTGGGACAAATTATGAGCAAGATACGAAAAGATCAAAAGCCCAGCTGTCACTTCTAAAGAGCCAGGAGCAAAAGCTGGGTACCCTACTGCACCTGGGGTTTCCCTGGTGGCTCAGCGGTAAAGCGTCCGCTTGCAGGCAAAAGACACAAGAGACGCAGGTTCGATGTCCGGTTGGGGAAGATCCCCTGGAGGAGGGCATGGCAACCCGCTCCAGTATTCTTGCCTGGAGAATCGCATGGACAGACGAGCCTGACATGTTACATTCCATGGGGTCGCAAAGAGTCGGAGACGACTGAGCAACTGAGCACATTCTGGGCATGCCCCCTGCAAACACCACCACCAAGGGGGTGTGCAGAGTGTTCAAACAACCCAATCCACCCCTCCAGCTGGACTCTTGGGACACACCCCTACCCTCACGACATGAGGAACCAACTCGTCCCCTCTAGTGGCGAGGGAACCCAGTTACCTGTTCTTGCTTCCCTACCTGCTCCTCCGCGGTAGCAGGAGCCCCATTAAAACTGTGCTTGAATGTCTTGTCTGGCCCTTCTCAATTTCTATTGATTAAGGGACTCAGAAACTGTGGTGGGTAACAAGAAGAGGTACCCTCCCCACTTCTACAGGTGAGACTTAGTTACTAGGCTTCAAGCTGCAGACTGCCGGCTCCAGACCTTTCCTCCTGCCCACGGAGGGTAGTCAGCCACATGGGAGTCAGGAGGTGCCCACTCACTGCAGTCAAGTTCTGTGGGCATGTGCCCACCTGGCCTCACAGTGGTTTCTTCCTGCAGGCCTTCCCAGGCTCCATGCTGGGCAGAGAGGGCCAGGATGCCCCGCGGCAGGAAGGAGCCCTCCTCATCCTCTGCGGACTCACCCTGACCCCCCGGGAGTTGCCCCTGTCCAGGAAGACCCTTCCCCACAAGCAGCAGCAGCGCCAGAGAGCTGAGCAGACCTGCTGCAAAGACAGTGATGGTGGTTCAGACTTGGGTGGGCTGTGTGGGGAACCAGGCTTCTCAGGGTGATCTGAGTGTGCAGCCTTCCTCCCGCAGCCAAAGGGAGACACTTCCTAGGGAAGCAGGGCTGTGATGGAGCAGACTTGAGGGTGGGCAATTCTAGCTCCGTAAGGGGAAGCACATGTGGAGCGGTGTTTTGCCTGCAGCCTTCTGTGTACGTCCTGCCCTGAGCTTGGCAGGTGTGGGAGACCCTGGGGCTAGTTCGCTTCCTGTATGGACTTGAAACTCCACTGTAACTGCCATTCCCATAACACTGAAATCAGTGACTGGTGAGGCTTCCAACACCTTCACATTGATAAATCTATCCATCAGGGTCTGGAT
Organism: Oreotragus oreotragus; assembly: GCA_006410675.1. Taxonomy (NCBI): domain Eukaryota; kingdom Metazoa; phylum Chordata; class Mammalia; order Artiodactyla; family Bovidae; genus Oreotragus; species Oreotragus oreotragus. The sequence goes on along the minus strand of SJYX01010441.1, from coordinate 472,624 downwards.
TCTGTGTTATGGCAAAAGAAAGAAAGCTAGATTTAATAAGTATTTATTTTTCAGTTAAAACTAAAATAAAAAATTTTTTAAAAGGTGCAAGTCAAGATTACAGAGTTAGGACAAAGCATGTGGAATGTTCCAGGGAGAAAGGATAGATGTAATGTTACTGTCCTGTAGTGGGATCCTCTGATCCACGGAAGAGAAATGCATGGCTTGGAGCAGAGGAAGTGAAATGGAAAAAGCATCACTGTCTGCACTAGAAGTGGAAACTGCCTTTCTGAGACTCAGTCCTCTACATAAACCATACTTCTTTGCGTCTTCTTGTCTATATATTCCTCCAACCCTTTGAAAGGTAATTTCATCAGAGTCTAGACGCTCCATCTTCTTTTATGTATACTAACTTAATAAAAGTGATTCCTTTTAGCTAGTCATTTATCTTCCAGTTCTTAGGCTGGATTTCATTCTTTTCATGCCCTGAGTATCTGCAAAGAGCAAGCATCAGCTTCACAGTGAGAGTCCCTTCTGTAAAGGACGTCTCAGTTCTTCGCTGAGACGAAGAGCTTGGCAGCTAGGATCGTTTTAAGCAAAAGTGCTTCCCAGTTTCCTATATTTATATGTTTTTTTAACAAATTATATCTCAAGTTTTAGAAAAGGCAAGACTAAAACAACCACTGTCTAAATAAGGATAAAAACAGTCACACAGGAATTTTTAGATTGCTTAATGATAGTAATGAACCTTCTAAAAATGTCTGATGCTTCCTGTTCAAAATTGCCCTGTATACATGCCAAATTTTAACTGCCTGAATCTGACCCTTAAAGTTTTGTTTAGAATCCTATAGATATGATTTGTTACAGTTTGATACTACTTTATCAATAATGTAGAATTTAATGAGAACAAATCTTTCTGAAAAGATTAAGTGTTATGCTATATTGTTATGGAAAGCTTCACAGTTACATTTTTAAAAGATTTTATGATCAGATATCAGGACCTGTAACAGCCTAAACAATAAATCTGCTTCCATTCTTAAAAAATATTTTCTATCAAAATAAAGATCTTTAACTTTGTTTTATGCTTCATGCAATATTTAATTGATATCCAAGATGGAAATTTATTTGTATCATAGTCTAAAATTCTAGAGCCAAAGGTATTATATTTTGAAATTCCAATAAAGGGTATATGCAAATATTCCCCCAAATGATATGAAAATAGTTGAAACACTAAAATTCAAATTATTTAGAATTAATCTAAAATTATGCACTAATAATCAGTTCTATACTGTGTGTATGAAAACTCTTCATGATCTAGTAATAATGGCATTATTTTTCCAAAATGTATCATCACAGTTTGACCAGATTCTAGTTGTATTAGACTAAGTCAGTGAATATTTTTATATGAACAATTTGTATAAAACATGGTGAAATATCTCCATAATATTGTCTGTTGCATGTTTGTACCACTGTCTATCCAAGTTCAAAAACTATTTGATAAATATTGTTAAATGTGAAATCTGTAATTATAATACTTGAAACCAAATCATAGTTTCAATTTATCATCTTGATAAGTAGTGTTGGATTTATATATGAGTTCTGCCTGTCTCTTATACACATCTAGATGGGTATAAGAGACAGATCCTTNACTGTAACTGCCATTCCCATAACACTGAAATCAGTGACTGGTGAGGCTTCCAACACCTTCACATTGATAAATCTATCCATCAGGGTCTGGATTCTGTGTTATGGCAAAAGAAAGAAAGCTAGATTTAATAAGTATTTATTTTTCAGTTAAAACTAAAATAAAAAATTTTTTAAAAGGTGCAAGTCAAGATTACAGAGTTAGGACAAAGCATGTGGAATGTTCCAGGGAGAAAGGATAGATGTAATGTTACTGTCCTGTAGTGGGATCCTCTGATCCACGGAAGAGAAATGCATGGCTTGGAGCAGAGGAAGTGAAATGGAAAAAGCATCACTGTCTGCACTAGAAGTGGAAACTGCCTTTCTGAGACTCAGTCCTCTACATAAACCATACTTCTTTGCGTCTTCTTGTCTATATATTCCTCCAACCCTTTGAAAGGTAATTTCATCAGAGTCTAGACGCTCCATCTTCTTTTATGTATACTAACTTAATAAAAGTGATTCCTTTTAGCTAGTCATTTATCTTCCAGTTCTTAGGCTGGATTTCATTCTTTTCATGCCCTGAGTATCTGCAAAGAGCAAGCATCAGCTTCACAGTGAGAGTCCCTTCTGTAAAGGACGTCTCAGTTCTTCGCTGAGACGAAGAGCTTGGCAGCTAGGATCGTTTTAAGCAAAAGTGCTTCCCAGTTTCCTATATTTATATGTTTTTTTAACAAATTATATCTCAAGTTTTAGAAAAGGCAAGACTAAAACAACCACTGTCTAAATAAGGATAAAAACAGTCACACAGGAATTTTTAGATTGCTTAACGATAGTAATGAACCTTCTAAAAATGTCTGATGCTTCCTGTTCAAAATTGCCCTGTATACATGCCAAATTTTAAGTGCCTGAATCTGACCCTTAAAGTTTTGTTTAGAATCCTATAGATATGATTTGTTACAGTTTGATACTACTTTATCAATAATGTAGAATTTAATGAGAACAAATCTTTCTGAAAAGATTAAGTGTTATGCTATATTGTTATGGAAAGCTTCACAGTTACATTTTTAAAAGATTTTATGATCAGATATCAGGACCTGTAACAGCCTAAACAATAAATCTGCTTCCATTCTTAAAAAATATTTTCTATCAAAATAAAGATCTTTAACTTTGTTTTATGCTTCATGCAATATTTAATTGATATCCAAGATGGAAATTTATTTGTATCATAGTCTAAAATTCTAGAGCCAAAGGTATTATATTTTGAAATTCCAATAAAGGGTATATGCAAATATTCCCCCAAATGATATGAAAATAGTTGAAACACTAAAATTCAAATTATTTAGAATTAATCTAAAATTATGCACTAATAATCAGTTCTATACTGTGTGTATGAAAACTCTTCATGATCTAGTAATAATGGCATTATTTTTCCAAAATGTATCATCACAGTTTGACCAGATTCTAGTTGTATTAGACTAAGTCAGTGAATATTTTTATATGAACAATTTGTATAAAACATGGTGAAATATCTCCATAATATTGTCTGTTGCATGTTTGTGCCACTGTCTATCCAAGTTCAAAGACTATTTGATAAATATAGTTAAATGTGAAATCTGTAATTATAATACTTGAAACCAAATCATAGTTTCAATTTATCATCTTGATAAGTAGTGTTGGATTTATATATGAGTTCTGCTTTAAGATTTTTATTTCAAAGCACTTTGCTGGCTGATATTTTATGTACGACATTCATTTTTTGATCCATTTATCTGCCCTGCCTACTTTAATTAAGCCATCATTGCACTCTGATGTTTTCGCTAATTTTGGATGATGGATCCATCATTGTTTGTTTATAAAAGCTGATTGGAAACAAGGCATTCATTATGTGGTGCCTGAATATCTGTTCCCTCCATTATCACAGGGTAGTTGCTGTAGTTGCATCTTTGTTATCATCAAGTTTTTATAAATATTGGCTTTTTCTTGATTGATTTTCATCAGCAGCATTGTCTTGTAGTCACCAAATTCTTGTCATTTGTGCTGTCTTACAAAATGCTCTCCTAATATACAGAAAATTATGTTTTCAAGAAAACCTGCATGTCAGTCATTTCTTTAATAAATCTTTGATCCTTAGGTATGCTATTTGGGCAAATTAACAAATAGGCTGCTATTCTCAGTGTGCCTTCCATTCACTAGTACAATCAGCTTACCTAATGAATTGCCTTTCATTTGTTGCCTTGATGAAATCTAGTTATTTTGAAAACCTTCTCAATTCTTTACATCAATGCAAATTACATTAGGGAAGATAAATTCCTACATATAGTATGTGAGAATTGAAAAAAAGAATAAATGTTGACTTTTAAAATAAATCTGAGCTGACTGTCATTCCAAAAACTGTACTGAAGAGGCATGTAAAGAAGAATTGAGCCGTGATTTTTCTTAGTTCTCCTTCTCAGTTGTAACATTGAAATTGATATTGATTCTTTTGAATGATATAGGAGAAAAATAGTTGAAATCTGGGGAGTCTGCCTAAGACACAGGAAAATATGAATTTGCCTTTGTCTTTTAACCATGTAGAGGCTTTCCTGGTGGCTCAGACAGTAAAAACTCTGCCTGCAATTCAGGAGACCTGGATTCGATCTCTGGGTTGGGAAGATCCCCTGAAGAAGGGGACCTTACTCCAGTATTCTTGCCTAGAGAATTCCACAGACAGCCTGGCAGGCTACGGTCCATAGGGCCGCAAAGAGTCAGACACAACTGAGCAACTAATGCTTTCTTTCACTTTTAACCATGTAAATATATTAAAGTTGGGCCTAGGGATAGATCATCAGGTTTTCTAAATAACCATCATCTCAAAAATTCTGAGGCCTTTACAGCACTGATGGTCTGTGTTCTGAACACCTACCTGGTGCTTGAGTCTCCACATTCATAGGATGTGTTCATTTAACTCACGTCCATTACGAATTTGAAAAGCATCTGACTCAGTCTTTAAATCCATAATCCCAGACATATAAACAGGTTCACATTACCCAATTGTACAGATGTCACTCTTTTGTAATTTTTCCCTCTAATCACTATTTTAACAAATGAAACGTCACAGGTTAAGGCTCCCTGTCTCATCCTTTGCCTCTCAAGTGTTGCTGTTATGTCCGACTCTGCAACTCCATGTAAATATATTAAAGTTGGGCCTAGGGATAGATCATCAGGTTTTCTAAATAACCATCATCTCAAAAATTCTGAGGCCTTTACAGCACTGATGGTCTGTGTTCTGAACACCTACCTGGTGCTTGAGTCTCCACATTCATAGGATGTGTTCATTTAACTCACGTCCATTACGAATTTGAAAAGCATCTGACTCAGTCTTTAAATCCATAATCCCAGACATATAAACAGGTTCACATTACCCAATTGTACAGATGTCACTCTTTTGTAATTTTTCCCTCTAATCACTATTTTAACAAATGAAACGTCACAGGTTAAGGCTCCCTGTCTCATCCTTTGCCTCTCAAGTGTTGCTGTTATGTCCGACTCTGCAACTGCATGGGCTGTCCTCATCTACTCTCATTTATCCATAGGTAGTGTGTAAGACTTACAGCTTATACTGATGATTTTATCAAATACACATTTATCAATAAACCACATAAATGCTACTTTTAAGTTTCCATTTTAAGGATAGAATGTCCTGCATATTATTCTGTCATTTATGCCCACCATAATAGCTATCTGGTTCATTCCTTTACATGTTGCCATTTCACTGTCTGATGAATCATTTTTGTATAGTCGACTTGCTTTTGAGGGACAGACAGGTTTTTACATTTTTGCTGTTAGACATCTATGAGTGCAGTATCATTCTTGTATATATTTGGAAGAGTTTCTCTATGGAAAGAACTAGAAGTGGTAGTTAAAAAATTTAGGGTTAGTGAAAAAAGTGAAAGTGTTAGTCCCTCAGTCTGGTGTGACTCTGCAAACCCATGGACTGTAGCCCGCCAAGCTCCTCTGTCTAAGGATTCTCCAGGGAAGAATATTGGAGTGGGTAGCCATTCCCTTCTCCAGGGGATCTTCCCAATCCAGGGACCGAACTTGGGCCTCCCGCATTGGAGGCAGCTTTATTACCAGGGACGCCCAATCAGCTCAATGTCATCACATTTCTTTACTCACGCTCTCTGGATGCGAGTTATTCTTTCTTCATATTATGGTCAAATACGGTATTGCTAGATTTTTAAACACTTCTTTTTTTTTTTCAGTTTGATGGGTATGAGATGATATATAATGTTTATTTAAATCTGCATTATCTTGACTTTTAACCAGGCTGAGCATTTCATTATGTTTACTGACCTTTATGCTTCCTTTCCTGTAAATATATATTTTCCATTTTTCCACTGAGTCATCATTTTTGTACTAAATTTGCAGGGGTCCATCATGCAGTCTCTGCACCAATCTCTAGTCACTTTATATTAGTACAAGTGTTTTCTCCTCACTGGTAACATTTTCACTTTGTGGTATCTTTCGTCATATAGAACTTCTCTCACATGTTATATTGGGTATCTGATAAAAATAGAAACACAAATGCATTGTTTTCCCTCTGTCCAGATTTTTTTCATTTTTTTTTTTTTACTCTTAGCATCCTAGAGCTACTTTATTTCCAAGCTTTCCTTTCAATTTTTTTTTTTTTGCCACGGGTATACATGAACTCCCAAACATGAACCCCCCTCCCACCTCTCACCCCACATCATCCCTCCGGATCATCCCCATACACCAGTCCCAAGCATCCTGCATCCTGCATTGAACATAGACTGGTGATTCATTTCTTACATGATAGTATACATAATTCAATGCTATTCTCCCAAATCATCCCACCCTCTCCCTCTCCCTCTCCCTCTCCATCAAAGTCCAAAAGTCCGCTCTACACATCTGTGTCTCTTTTGCTGTCTTGCATACAGGGTCCTCATTACCATCTTTCTAAATTCCATATATATGTGTTAGTATACTGTATTGGTGTTTTTCTTTCTGGCTTACTTCACTCTGTATAATCGGTTCCAGTTTCATCCATCTTATTAGAACTGATTCAAATGTATTCTTTTTAATGGCTGAGTAATACTCCATTGTGTATATGTACCACAGCTTTCTTATCCATTCATCTGCTGATGGACATCTAGGTTGNTGCATCCTGCATCAAACATAGACAGGCGATTCGTTTCTTACATGATAGTATACATATTTCAATGCTACTCTCCCAAATTATCCCACCCTCTCCCTCTCCCTCTCCCTCAGAGTCCAAAAGTCGACTCTGCACATCTGTGTCTCTTTTGCTGACCTGCATACAGGGTCCTCATTACCATCATTCTAAATTCCATATATATGTGTTAGTATACTGTATTGGTGTTTTTCTTTCTGGCTTACTTCACTCTGTATAATCGGTTCCAGTTTCATCCATCTTATTAGAACTGATTCAAATGTATTCTTTTTAATGGCTGAGTAATACTCCATTGTGTATATGTACCACAGCTTTCTTATCCATTTATCTGCTGATGGACATCTAGGTTGTTTCCATGTCCTGGCTATTATAAACAGTGCTGCGATGAACATTGGGGTACATGTGTCTCTATTCTGGTTTCCTCAGTGTGTATGCCCAGCAGTGGGATTGCTGGGTCATAAGGCAGTTCTATTTGCAATTTCTTAAGGAATCTCCACACTGTTCTCCATAGTGGCTGTACTAGTTTGCATTCCCACCAACAGTGTAAGAGGTAAGCCAACTTTTTCACTCTCCTCTTTCACTTTCATCAAGAAGCTTTTTAGTTCCTCTTCACTTTCTGCCCTAAAGGTGGTGTAATTTGCATATCTGAGGTTATTGATATTTCTCCCGGCAATCTTGATTCCAGCTTGTGCTTCTTCCAACCCAGCATTTTTCATGATGTACTCTGCATATATGTCAAATAAGTATGGTGACAATATACAGCCTTGACGTACTCCTTTTCCTATTTGGTACCGTGTGTTGTTCCATGTCCACTTCTAACTGTTGCCTCCTGACCTACGTATAGGTTTCTCAAGAGGCAGGTCAGGTGGTCTGGTATTCCCATCTCTTTCAGAATGTTCCACAGTTTATTGTGATCCACACAGTCAAAGGCTTTGGCATAGTCAATAAAGCAGAAATAGATGTTTTTCTGGAACACTCTTGCTTTTTCCATGATCCAGCAGATGTTGGCAACTTCATCTCTGGTTCCTTTGCCTTTTCTAAAGCCAGATTGGACATCTGGAAGTTCACAGTTCATGTACTGCTGAAGCTTGGAGAATTTTGAGCATTCCTTTGAGCATGTGAGATGAGTGAAACTGTGCAGTAGTTTGAGTATTCTTTGGCATCGCCTTTCTTTGGGATTGGAATGAACACTGATCTTTTCCAGTCCTGTGGCCACTGCTGAGTTTTCCAAATTTGCTGACATATTGAGTCCAGCACTTTCACAGCATCATCTTTCAGGATTTGAAATAGCTCTACTGGAATTCCAAGATGTGAGAGCGAGTTCTCTGGACTGACTTGGAACTGCTGCTCCTAAGAGCGTCAGGACAGAAAAGACCATTGCCTTTTCCCTGGATGCTGTCGTGAGTGGATGTGGATTAGAACAGTGGTAGTGGTTTAACAGCCAGCTTGAGGATGCAGCCGGAGCAGACAGGAGGGTAGAGCCAGGAGGGTAGCAGGGATCTGAGATGGAATCATGGAGTTAACCATAACCAGAATCACCCAACCTCCAGGCGGCCAGAGGAGCAACCCAAGGAGCAGGGGCTGTGCAGGCGCAGGAGGGCCTAGAGGAGCTGTCCCATGTTGACGGTCAGGAACTGCAGCGGTAAGGAGATACCCCTCGTACAAGGTAAAGAGCAGCGGCTGTGCTTTGCTGGAGCAGGCGTGAAGAGACAACCCGCGCCCAAGGTAAGAGAAACCCAAGTAAGATGGTAGATATTGCAAGAGGGCATCAGCGGGCAGACACACTGAAACCATACTCACAGAAAACTAGTCAATCTAATCACACTAGGAACACGGCCTTGTCTAACTCAATGAAACCAAGCCTTGCCTGCAGGGCAACCCAAGGCGGGTGGGTCATGGTGGAGAGGTCTGACAGAATGTGGTCCACTGGAGAAGGGAATGGCAAGCCACTTCAGTATTCTTGCCTTGAGAACCCCATGAACAGTATGAAAAGGCAAAATGATAGGATANGTTTTCATATTCTTGCTATTTTTTTCTCTATAATTGATAGTTGCTATCATCTGAGCTGTTTTTTGCTAAATTTTCTAGCTGATTATGGTTAGGAACACCATTCTATTGGAATGATATTTTCTGCTCAACAAACTTGCTAAACTTTTTATTATTATTATTATTAGTTCAGATATTTTATAGATTCCCTTGGGTTTTCTATATAGGCAATCATATTATAAATGACAACTGTATTTCTTTCCAGTCCTCATAGCTATTGATTCTATTTTACTATTGTTATATGGCTAGAATCACCAGTAAAATGCTAAATCAGAAAGGATGACAGCAGATTTGTTTGCTTTCTGTCTGACTTTAATATCATCAAAATAACTCATAAACTAGTTTGTACTAGTATGCCCTCTCTCTATAAGACAGTGGAGGCAGAGAGAGATTCAATGATTTGCCTAAGGTCACACAGCCAAGAAATGGCAGAGACAATATCTGAGCCAAGACAGTCCAGCTCCTAGTCCGTGCTTACTCTACATAGCATACATGCAGAGGTCCCCAGTCTCTAGGATTTAATGTCTGAAGATCTGAGGTGCAGCTGGTGTAATAATAATAACAGTAGACATGAAGCACAATAAATATAATGCTCTTCAATTATCCTGATTCTATCCCCCACCCCTGCACCAAGTCCTTGCAAAAATTGTCTTCCACGAAAAAGGTTGAGAACCACTGGATATGGTTTATATAGTGTATATAAACTACATATGGGCTATAGTACATGCTCATATTATGCTAAGCTGTTTTCTGAATTATGATGAGACATTCTTTTTCTCTGCTTTAAGTATTTATCATAATTCATCTTAACCACTTTAAATCATTTGTCCTCTACTCATGGGGATAATCATAAGGTAGCTCATTAAGAGGTTAATATGAACAATTATCAGTTTTCTCATTTTCTGATACTAAAACATCTTTGTTCTGGTCTGAATCCACTTTGGCCAAGGTTTGTTTTAATGTACAATGTTGGATTTTGTTAACAGATTTGTCAATTAGTGTCTTTGAAGAAATTAGCTTGTAACTTTGCTCTTTATGTAATTCTTTTTTTGTTGCTTGTTTCTGGCATTGAATTTGTAGTAGTTTGAAAAAAAAATGAGTGTGGGAAAAAGAGTCCAGGAAATTTTTCAATATTGATTCAATGACTTTAGTAGATATGGATCTATTCAGATTTTTTTGTTTATGGTTGATCCAGTTTTATTTGATAATATAGTTCTAAGATAGTATATATTCTTCCAAATTTATTAACATATATTCTTTCATAGTATTGAGGGGGTCATATTTATAGGTAAGTCTCCCTTTTCTTTCCTAATATTTTTTCTTTTGACTCTTGTCTGTTTTTCCTTGAACATCTTATGAGATGATGTATTAATATGGTTAGATTACAAAGATCTTCTTTATTGTAAATGTGTTCTATTTCAAAAACCATAATACCTTGTGTTTGTCGTGTCCTTTTGCCTACTTTCTTGGGACTTATTTTGTTATTATTTTTTTCATAACTGCTAATCACTTTTCAGCTTTCATTTTCTAATTAAGCTTTTAAGGCTGAAAGCTAATTCGCTACAGTTTTAACTCTACCTTAGGCTTTAATACAAAGTATTATTATTTCACTGAGTTTTAAGTGTTTTCTGGTTTGCATTGTGATTCATTTTATCCAAGAGCAATTTAGAAGTGTGTTCTTAAATTTTCCAACACGTAAGGTTTTTCCTCTCTTTGTATTCATTATATGATCAGAAAACATGGTCTTTATGTTCAGTTTCCTGGCCAATCTCTGTTTCAGATTTTCTCTACCTTGACTAGCTTTCTCTCTTCTCAATTTAGTTATTTTTAAGAGCATCTTAAACTTCCAAATTATGATAGTAAATTGGTACATTTCTCTTGCTCAAAATCTGCCATTAGGATCGAATCTAAAACTCTTGCAAGGCTTTGCATGGGCTTGCCACCACTTTTTATCCAACCATATCTCTGCCACTCTGACTCACATTGTACACTGTAAACATTAAACTCACTCAATTTCCAAAGCATAACATGTTCTCTCCTTCATTCAACAAGTATCTTCACTCCTGTCACCTAGTTAGAGTTCCTCTGTGTTTAGTGAAATCCATAAAAACCCCTCCATCTGAAGAAAGGGACCCAGTTATAAAATGTATACCCTTTGTTAAAATATTTTGACATCATCTTTTAGTTCTCTTCTCTACGTGTTTCCTGCAGCTAAGTCCATTTTGAACACTCTTATACAATAGAATATGATAAACCTAGACAGCATATTAAAAAGCAGAGGCATCACTTTGCCAACAAGGTCAGTACAGTCAAAGCTATGGTTTTTCCAGTAGTCATGTATGGATGTGAAATTTGGACCATAGAGAAACCTGAGCAGGGAAGAATGCTTCTGAAATGTTTCTGAAAGGGTCCCTTGGACTGCAAGGAGATCAAACCAGTCAATCCTAAAGGAAATTAGCCCTGAATATTCACTGGAACGGAGAAGGCAATGGCATCCCACTCCAGTACTCTTGCCTGGAAAAACCCATGGACAGAGGAGCCTGGTAGTCTGCAGTCCATGGGGTCACTGAGGGTTGGACATGACTGAGCAACTTCACTTTCACGCATTGGAGAAGGAAATGGCAACCCACTCCAGTGTTCTTGCCTGGAGAATCCCAGGGACGGGGAAGCCTGGTGGGCTGCCATCTATGGGATTGCACAGAGTTGGACACGACTGAAATGACTTAGCAACAACAGCAGCAGCATTCATTGGAAAGATGGATGTTGAAGCTGAAGCTGCAATCCTTTGGTCACCTGATCCAAAGAGCCAACTAGTTGGAAAAGTTCCTGAAGCTGGGAAAGACTGAGGGCCCAAGGAGAAGGGGGTAGCAGAGGGTGAGATGGTTGGAGAGCGTCACTGATGCAATGGACATGAGTTTGAGCAAACTCCTGGGGATAGTAAAGGACAGGGAAGCCTGACATGCTGCAGTTCATGGGGTCACAGAATTGGACTTGACACGACTGAACAACAGAAATACAGTAGAATTTAGCACAAAACTTGGTACACACACACATTAAATGAATTAAATTGCAACATTGGAGTCCACAGATAGCCACAGGGACCCAGAGGTATAATTCCTCATGTTTAAAATAACCATATGTGGGTTTTTTTTTCCTTTTTTGACAAAAGACAAAGACTTTTTCTTAAAGGTAAAAGAAATCTTTTCTCAAAATGGAAGACTTTAATGACAGTACAGCTTCTAGAGCATCAGCAAGTCGAGAGCAACCAAATTCAGAAAGCCATTAGAGAATGATTATTTTCACCTCTTAAGCTGTACTTCTCTTGAGTATTGACTGAGCTCTTTTACAGTTTTAAGACTCTCACCTTTGCTGTTCATTAGAAAGAAAAAAATATGTAATTCTAAGACTGAGTGTATTTTCTGCCTTTTCCCACAGGATTGAAAAACTCTTTCCTGTTGGCAATTTTCTTAAAGCTAATAGATTCTTTTATGTATGTATTAAAATTTGACAAACACCTTTCTGTACAATATTTCATCTCCATAACTGCCTGAGCCTCAAGGAAGTTTGACGCCCTAATTGTATAATATTATAACACACGCAAAAAAGACAACAAAGGATCTCATTCCTGACCTCAGCTGGTCAGCTTATTGTATATCATCTTCCTTTTAATTCAAAAACTACTCAAAGACTGTTTTCCATGTGTCTTATTTGAGACATTCTCAGTAATTTACTGCCATAATTTATAATCGCATAGAGTCCCATAGGTTAATTACAGAATCTTCAGTGTAAAAAAATGTGTTTTCCTTTCATTCTTTTCAATGATGCAGCCTTTATTTCATTTAGCATTCTCTAATTTTTCTACTATAGAAATGGTAAGTAGACTGGCTCAGGGTGACCTATCCGTAATTTTACAGGCCTATTTCTCAACCCTTATCTAATTTTTTTTTAACTTATGAAATTAGTTCTCATATCTTTTGTATTACATTCCAGTTTCACTGACCCTAAATTGTATTGCTGCTAATGAAAAAAAAAAATCCAGCATTTTGCATTTACAAAAATATTCTAATCTTTTGTGTAAAGAACAAAGTTCCACAAAATTGAATTTAGTAAGAAATGTACATACTTTATAATTACTCTACTCAACACATACATACATATATAATCATTGTTTCCTTATTAAATTATAATTATACTCATTAATTGGAATCTGTTTGCAAAAATATCTTTGTTATTAGTAGTAGATAAATACATTATTGTAACAGTTAAAAATAAGTATTTTAATGTCAACTCTCCACTGGAAAAAAATAAAATCAATCTTTCCTTAATATAAGTACTACTCACATAGAACTAATTTCCCTTTCTAACATAAATTCTTATCAAAATTATCAGATGGATAACTTCTTAGGAGGAGAAGGCAATGGCATCCTACTCCAGTACTCTTGCCTGGAAACTCCCATGGATGGAGGAGCCTGGTAGACTGCAGTCCATGGGGTCGCTGAGTCAGACAGGACTGAGCGACTTCACTTTCACTTTTCACTTTCATGCATTGGAGAAAGAAATGGCAACCCACTCCAGTGTTCTTGCTGGAGAATCCCAGGGATGGCGGAGCCCAATGGGCTGCTGTCTGTGGGGTTGCACAGAGTCGGACACGACTGAAGCAACTTAGCAGCAGCAGCATTGTTTGAGTAAAGCAAGATATTGTTATTATATTTCAATATGGAACTTGAGATCAATGTGGAAGTTTAGATCAGAAACTGATATTTCTCAAGTTGTAAAAAAGTAGAATACAAGTTAAATGGCCTTTTTGAGTTTATTTATTTTTCTTATTACAGAAACAAGTGATAGTGGATTTTTAATCACTGTAGTTTTGCCAGTAGGAAAAAAGTGGTCATTACTTTTCAAATAAAGGTAGATTCAAAAGTTGCATGTGCACAGTAATATTTAAATTTTATAACTTTCTTTTCAGGCTATTAAAAACAAAAGCAAATTCTTTTGTTGTTAAAATTCTTCCAATATAAAATAACATTGTTACCATGAGACTGAATCTAGAAGGTAATCACACCACCATTTAGTTTTTCATTAAATAAAGGAACAAGATGTTTCTTAGCAAATCAGCTCTCACATTACCAATAGTACTGGCTGTACTTGTGTTGTAAGGTTTAGCAATTGGAACTGCAGGCTCTGAAATTAGATAGCTTGAGTTTTAAATCCAAGCTACATTGCATATAAGCTATGCAAATTCAGGCAAGTTACTTGATTTCCCTAAACCTGTCATTCATCTGGGAAATAGAGATAATAATAATGTATACCTCATAGAGTTGTGGTATTCAATAATCTGAGTATCAGTTCAGTTCAGCTGCTTAGCCGTGTCCCCATGACTGACCCCATGAATCGCAGCATGCCAGGCCTTCCTGTTCATCACCAACTCCTGGAGTTCACTCAGACTCATGTGCATTGAGTCAGTGATGCCATCCAACCATCTAATCCTCTGTCGTCCCCTTCCCCTCCTGCCCTCAATCTTTCCCAGCATCAGGGTCTTTTCTAAAAAGTCAGCTCTTCGCATCAGGTGGCCAAAGTGTTGGAGTTTCAGCTTCAACATCAGTCCTTCCAATTAATATTCAGGACTGATCTCCTTTAGAATGGACTGGTTGGATCTCCTTGCAGTCCAAGGGACTCTCAAGAGTCTTCTCCAACACCACAGTTCAAAAGCATCAATTTTTCAGCACCCAGCTTTCTTTATAGTCCAACTCTCACATCCATACATGACTATTGGAAAAACCATAGCCTTGACTAGATGGACCTTTGTTGGCAAAGTAATGTCTCTGCTTTTGAATATGCTATTTAGGTTGGTTATAACTTTCCTTCCAAGGAGCAAGCGTCTTTCAATTTCATGGCTGCAATCACCATCCACAGTAATTTTGGAGCCCAAAAAATAAAATCAGCCACTGTTTCCACTGTTTCCCCATCTATTTGCCATGAAGTGATGGGACCAGATGCCATGATCTTAGTTTTCTGAATGTTGAGTTTTAAGCCAACTTTTTCACTCTCTTCTTTCACTTTCATCAAGAGGCTCTTTAGTTCTTCTTCACTTTCTGCCATAAGAGTGGTGTCATCTGCATATCTGAGGTTATTGATATTTCTCCCAGCAATCTTGATTCCAGCTTGTGCTT
>SJYX01010441.1:414520-440924 GCA_006410675.1 Oreotragus oreotragus | reverse complement strand
AAAAGTCATGACCAACCTAGATAGCATATTCAAAAGCAGAGACATTACTTTGCTGATTAAGGTCCGTCTAGTCAAGGCTATGGTTTTTCCTGTGGTCATGTATGGATGTGAGAGTTGGACTGTGAAGAAGGCTGAGCACCGAAGAATTGATGCTTTAGAACTGTGGTGTTGGAGAAGACTCTTGAGAGTCACTTGGACTACAAAGAGATCCAACCAGTCCATTCTGAAGGAGATCAGCCCTGGGATTTCTTTGGAAGGAATGATGCTAAAGCTGAAACTCCAGTAGTTTGGCCACCTCATGTGAAGAGTTGACTCATTGGAAAAATACTCTGATGCTGGGAGGGATTGGGGGCAGGAGGAGAAGGGGACGACAGAGAATGAGATGGCTGGATGGCATCACGGACTCAGTGGACGTGAGTCTGAGTGAACTCCAGGAGTTGTTGATGGACAGGGAGGCCTGGCGTGCTGTGATTCATGAGGTCGCAAACAGTTGGACACAACTGAGCGACTGATCTAAACTGAAGAGTTATAAATTTGGATATAATTCTATTTTGACATTTTGGAAGATTGTGTCTTCCAACATTCTAATTTTACTCTTTTTTGTTTGCTTTTTGTAAGCTCCAGTAAGGTTTAAAAAAATCTGTGGAGGGGTGGTTCATGAATAACATGGGAGTCGGGCAAACAAAGAGTGATTGGATAGCCAAGTGTGAAGTCACTCCTTTGTGACATATATAGTCTGTGACATCTATTTTGAATCCAGGAACTGCTAAAGAATGAACTCTATGTGCATGCTCTTCTGTTCTCCGTTTGAGACTATGTTCCTTCACCAACCAGAGGAGTGAAGATTTTGATATGAAGGGAGACTTCTTCACATCTTTGAAAAAGGGATGTTGGGAGACCTCAAAGGAAAAGGAGAAAAAGACAGAATCATCCAAAAAGCAATTCTGACAAACAGATGAGTGTCATTACCAGAAAATAATGAGCTACTGAAAAGACACGAAGAAGTCTATCTTGTTATCATGGGTACTTACAAATAGATTCAGTAAGTATCATGGATAAAGAGGGAATAAGAAGAGATCCAACACAAGCAGAAGTGGACATGGAAGCAAGGTGCAATTTCTGTAATATATCTTGACCCAGGTGAAACAGAAGAGTTTGAACAAGATTCAGTCCACATTCTAAGCCAACATTTCTATTTTGTTTGGAGTGTGGTTATTGCTTCTTTTGAAGATGATCATATATATTTATCTTCTTTGTGCTATTATATCTGTCTGATGCTTCAGATATGCCTAATATCTTGGAACCAATTCCAGGATTTTGAGCCCAAACTTGAGAAGAAAGTGTAACAACCAGACTACATTCTTACACTGGACACAGTATTAATTTCCAGTTGCATTCCGAATTGCCTGTGAATTTCTGAATTGCTTCTCTGACACCCTGAATAGGTTGGTGGGTGATTAATGAGGTAAAAAATGTACTTGCTTGCTAAGTTACTTCAGTCGTGTCCAACTCTGTGTGACCCTGTGGACTGCAGCCTGCCAGGCTTCTCTGAGTTCCACCTTAAAGAATATCTTGCACTGGAAGGAAAGAAACTGGGGCTTCATATATAAAACTCAGTATTTATATTGAAAAAAAAGAGAAGTGAGAGTTGAGGGGAAAGAAAGAACCCAGTCAAAACAAGAAACAGAGGGAGAGAGAGACAATTAAGAGGGCTCAATCTTTTGGTACTAAAATTTACCAAGGGAGAGAGGAAATCAACAAGTGACAAGTCAAAATGCCTTGTAGATTTTTCTGAATGGAATTAAAGGTATGTCATGGTAGGGTGGGAGTAGGTCAGAGGAAGAGGTTTCTGACACATATCAAGTGTATCGATTAAAAGTAAAACCAGAAGATACTATTTTAAAAGTGATTACAAAATCACTTTTAAAATCACTTATAATAGCCTGGAGGAAGGGGAGAATGGCAGCTGGTGTTCTGATTGTATACAGTTGTGTGACATGTTGCTGTAAATATTCAATGATTTTAGAATGTACATGTGCCTTGAACTAGTAATTCCACTTCTAAGAAGTTTTACTGAGGAAATTATGATAAATAGCAAAAAAGATTCATCTTCCAGAATGATCACCATATCACTATATATAATAGTGAAAAAGTAGATGAAATATAAATGCTGTATGATAAGGGATTGGTTCAATAAGTTACAACACAGAACTATGCACAATTATGGCACATAATTTATTGGCATGTCCATAAAATGGACTCCTATGGAACACTTAAAAGTTGCACTGGAGGAAATGATTGAATCATATAAAAATATTCCAGATAGCAAATTAAAGTTGTGTCATAATGGGCTTCCTTAGTGGCTCAGTTAAAGAATCAGACTTCCAATGAAAGAGACACTGGTTTCATCCCTGGGTCAGGAAGCTCCCCTGAAGAAGGGAATGGCAACACACTACAGTATTCTTGCTTGGAAAATCCCACTGGACAGAAGAACCTGGGGGGTTACAGTCCATGGGACCACAAAAGAGTCAGACATGAGTTAGGAACTAAACAAAATGATACAATAAATATTAGTAGAATTATCTAATTTTTACTTATGAAAATAAGTCTCACATATACTTAAACTAGATAACTACTAAATAAAACTTTAAGCCATTATTTCTGGAATGTGGGACTACAGGTGGTTTTGTGTGTGTGTTGTGTTTTTTTTTTTTTTCATTTTTTCTCTCCTTGTATTAGTATAACTGTATAATGCTACAATAGGTATGTGAGCTTTACCAGCACAAAAGGTTTTTTAAATTATTATCATTAAAAAATTGCAGAAAGACAATATTGCATGATTCCACTTATATGAAGTATCTAAAAGAGCCAGTCTTGGAAGCATAGAATGTTGGTTACCAGGGGCAAGGGTGGGGTTAAGGGAAAGAAGAGTTGCTATTCATCAGGTATGAAGTCTCTTTATGTGAGATGAAAAAGGTCTAGAGACTTGCTAGACAACATTAGGCTTCTATTTGAAAATTCTGTGCTGCATGCTTAAATTTTCGTTAAGAGAGTAAATTTTATATTATCTGTTCCTGTCATGTGCACACACATACACAAAGTTATTAAGAAGACTCCTACTTCTAGGAAAGATAGTGTAAGAAGGAACAAGTTTATTCCCCTGACTGCAACAACCGAAAATAAATAGAAGCAGGAAATATATAAAACAACAGTTCTCAAGATACTAAGAATCAGTTAATCCCAAAAAAAAAAAAGTGAGCCCAATAACTGTTCCTGATTACTAAGGCAAAGAGTTTCTAGGCTATGGTACAGAGGGGCAACCCAGTCAAAGCACAAATATTCAAGGCTCAGGAAATGGAACTGAAAGTCCAGAAACAAGTAAGGCAGAGTTCGGGAGGTGAGTACTGGAGAGAGACCTGCATGGAGAATAACTGAGATCTTCAGAGCGTCCATTGCCTTGTAGTGTCCCAGGTAAGCACTGCTCAGATCACGCGTGTAAAGACACTCCATGGGTCTGGGAATGGCCCTGCGAAAAAATTAGAGGGAGTACTCCTTATGCTCACACAGAAGTAGAAATAATGCCCATTCTCACAAATGAGGAAAAACCCTCTTAAGTCATGGAGAACTGGGAAAAGTTTTCAGAAATATTTTGTTAGTTGGTGGGGCAAATTTCAGGCTAGACTAAGCATTGCTCTGGTCTTGTCTGATAAGGCTTAAAAGCAAGATCCAAAAGGATAAAACTATTCCCAAGTAACTTAAATAGGTCCCAGAACAAAACTGAAAAATATGGCTATAGGAATACAAAACCAACTGCTCAAGTTGTTTATCAAGCAGTTTATCACTCAACTGTTCAAATTCATAATGTTAGGTATCTAATAAAAAATTGCCACACATGAAAACACACAGAAAAATATCAAAATATGAAGATAGAAATCAAAACTGACCCTAAAATAAAACAGAGAATACAATTAGAGGGATAGAAGATAATATTATAGTATTCCATATGTTCAAGAAGCTAAAGGAGAGAACATGATAACCAAAGATGTGGCAAATATAAAAAGAATTGAATAAAACTTCTAGAGATGAAAGCTACAGTATCTGGAATGAAAAATTAACTGGATAGCAGTAATATCAGCTTGTCATAGAAGATGAATATGTTCATTAACTAGAAAACGTAGAAAAGAAATTATATAAAATAAAACACTAAGAGAATAAATATTGAAAATAAAAATGAACAAAACATCAGGAAGCTAAGGGAAAACTGCAAGCAACCTAATTCACATATAATTAGAGTCCCCAGTGAGGGTAAAGGACAAACATAAACATATTTGAAGAATTAAATCGCTAGTACATTCTAAGTTTGATGAAAAGTATAAAGCCATATACAAAAGAAGCAACAAATGTCAAGCACAAGAAACAAGAAAAAAAAGATGACACAGGAAAAAAGAAGCTACTTAAAAGTAATAGTAAAATCTTCCCTGGAAAAAAGATAACGTTATCACCACCTTAAAAGGTTTTTAACAATATGTTCCAGAAGCTTATAACACGTATCACAGTAAAATTATTTGCTACAATAACATAAAGGTCTGGGAAAAGAAATGAAAGGAAACAGTTGAAAGGCTCTTATAATAGAGTTGAATTTGTAGATAGACTGTGATAAGTTAAAGAAACCACTAAAACTACACACACACACATACACACACAAGCATATAGCTGATCAACCAAAATTGGTGACTAATGGCATCATAAAAAATACTAGACTAATCTGAAGGAGCGGAGAAGGCAATGACACCCCACTCCAGTACTCTTGCCTGGAAACTCCCATGGATGGAGGAGCCTGGTGGGCTGCAGTCCATGGGGTCGCTGGGTCAGACACGACTGAGCGACTTCACTTTCACTTTTCACTTTCATGCATTGGAGAAGGAAATGGCAACCCACTCCAGTGTTCTTGCCTGGAGAACCCCAGGGACGGGGGAGCCTGGTGGGCTGCCGTCTGTGGGGTCGCACAGAGCCGGACATGACTCAAGTGACTTAGCTGCAGCAGCAGCAATCTGAAGGAAAACAAAAAGGGAGGGAAAAGGGAACAAAGAACAGATAGGACAAGTAGGAAACAAATACCAGTATGATGCATGCAAACTCAACCATGTCAAAAATCCATGAGTATCTCATTACACACACAGAAAAGGTAACTGTGTGAGGTGGTGGGTCAGTTAATTAATGCAATTGTTAGTTATTTCACAATGTATATGTATATTAAATCATCATACTCTATACCTTATATATATATAAAGTGTTAATTTTGTCAATTATATTTTAATATAATTAGAAACAATTTAAATAACACCTATATGCAAAAGGTATGAACAGATCAATTATAAGACATGAAGTACCAAAATGTATGAAAAGGTCCAACTGTATGCAATCTGTAAGAAAATGTATTTTTAAATGAAAATACAGATGAGCTAAAAGTAAAAAAATGCAGAAAGGATATGCCACACTAACAATTTTTAAGATAGAACTGCTATATTAATATCATAGGAAGTTGATCTTAGACAAAAGGATATTAACAGGGCTAAAAAAGGTCACTGAAAATTTTTAAAGGGTCAGTTTATCTATAGCACATAAAAGCTTCCTAAACATTTATGAATTCTAATAACAGAGCTTCAAAATACATAAAAACAAAAAATTCTAAGGCTAAATAGACAAATCTACTACTGTGATCTTGGGTTAGGCAAACATTTTTTAAATATAAAACTAAAAACATAATACATGAAAGAAAAAAGATAAATAAGATTTCATCAAAAGTAAGGACTTCTTTGAAAGACAATATTAGGAGAATGAATAAAGAATCTACAGTTTGAGAGAAAATTTGCAAATCACCTGTCTGATAAAGGACTTGTGTTCTGAACATATAAAGAATTCTCACAACTCAACAAGAAACCAAACAATCCAAATTTTTAAAAATCAGCAAAATATTTAAACAAGTACTTTAAAGCTATTGATGGCATAGAAACACACTGGAAGCACATTCAGCATATTAGCCATTCAGTTCAGTTCAGTTCAGTCACTCAGTCGTGTCCGACTCTCTGCGACCCCATGAATCGCAGCACGCCAGGCCTCCCTGTCCATCAACAACTCCCAGAGTTCACTCAGATTCACGTCCATCGAGTCATTAGTGAAATGCAAATTAAAACCTTAGTTCAATATTCCTACAAGTATACTAGAATGTCTAAGATTACAAAAACTGACCATGCCAAGTTTTAACAGAGGCATAGAAGTGGAGATCTAATACATTGTGAATGGTTATGTTACGTGGTTAATGATTCAATCACTTGAGAAAACAGTTTTTCATTTTTAAAAAGCTATTTAAGAAAACAATTTCTTAAAATGTTAAACAGATAACTACCATATGATTCATTCCATTCCTGAGTATTTAATTTAAAAAATGAGAATATATGTTTGCATAAAGACTTATTCCCAACTATTCAAATCAACTTGCTTCTTAACAGCTGCAAAACAGGAAATAACCAAAACATCCATCAACAGGTGAATGGATAAACAAATTGTGTGACGTGATACATGGATTGCCAACAAAAATGAAAGAGCTAATGATACTAATGATACACATTATGAAAACAAAATAATCTTAAAATAATTGTGCTCAAGACAGAAAAAAAGACCAGAAAGTCTACATGTTGCAGGATTCCATTTAAATAAAATTCTTAAAAAAATAGAAACCAATCTAGAAAGACAGTTATCAGATTAGCGATTACGTACACATGTAAGGAGTTTGGAGACGGGTTGGATGGATTACCAAGGGACACAAGGAAACCTTAGGATGTTAGACACATTCATTATTTTGATTGTGGTAACTGTTACATAGGTATATAGACATGAAAACCTTTCAAATGGTGCACTTTTCTCTATGTTAATTGCTACATATTAGATATACTTCAATAAAGTCCCACACACTAATTCCTCTTAAAATAATCTCATTAGTCTAATCAATCCAGATGCAGCAAATTAGTGAATAGAAAATGTCTGACAACTAACATGTTCAGTTCAGTTCAGTTCAGTCGCTCAGTCGTGTCCGACTCTTTGAGACCCCATGAATTGTAGCACGCCAGGCCTCCATGTCCATCACCAACTCCCGGAGTTCACTCAGACTCATGTCCATCAAGTCGGTGATGCCCCTTCTCCTCCTGCCTCCAATCCCTCCCAGCATCAGAGTCTTTTCCAATGAGTCAACTCTTCACATNGAATTGTAGCACGCCAGGCCTCCATGTCCATCACCAACTCCCGGAGTTCACTCAGACTCATGTCCATCAAGTCGGTGATGCCCCTTCTCCTCCTGCCTCCAATCCCTCCCAGCATCAGAGTCTTTTCCAATGAGTCAACTCTTCACATGAGGTGGCCAAAGTACTGGAGTTTCATGTGGTGAGTTGTAAATACAAACAGCAGTTAGTATTTGCCCTCAGGCCACTCCCAACCTACAGACAGGTCAAATGTAGACACACAAAGTCTTACGGTTATTTCTAAAGAGAAAGTTTCAGGCACAGAGAGGAAATGGGAGAGGGAACACTGAGCTAACAAGGAAGTGTTGCCATGAAGATGACATGCTTGAGCATCCTGATCTTGGAGGTCAGGATAAATTTGCCAGAAAGATGGGAACCATATGAGCTAACACAACAATCATAAGCAAGCATGATGTGCTGACACAGAAAGGTCAGGGAGAGATGAAATCAGGGAGGCAAATATAGGACAGATCAGAAAAGCTTTTGTATGTTGCTCTAAGGCAAATTTTACCCAGCTGGCTATAGGAAGGTACTCAGGAATTTTAAAGGGAAGAGAAGTCTGTTCAAATCAGTTGCTCAGTTGTGTCTGACTCTTTGTGACTCCATGAACCGCAACACACCATGGCACCCTGTCCATCAACAACTTCCAGAGTTTACTCAAACTCATGTCCATCAAGTCGGTGATCCCATCCAACCATCTCATCCTTTATCATCCCCTTCTCCTCCTGCCTTCAATCTTCCCAGCATCAGGGTCTTTTCAAATGAGTCACAATTTACCATCAGGTGGCCAAAATTTTGGAGGTTCATCTTCAGCATCAGTCTTCCAATGAGTATTCAGGAATGATTTCCTTTAGGATGGACTGTTTGGATCTCCTTGTAGTCAAAGAGAAGCTCAAGAAACTTATCCAACACCACAGTTTAAAAGCATCAGTTCTTTGGCACTCAGCTTTCTTTATCGTCCAGCTCTCACATCCATACATGACTACTGGAAAAACAATAGCTTTGACCAAATGGATCTTTTTTGGCAAAGTAATGTCTCTGCTTTTTAATATGCTGTCTAGGTTAGTCATAACTTTGCTTCCAAGGAGCAAGCATCTTTTAATTTTATAACTGCAGTCATCATCTGCAGTAATTTTGAAGCCCCCAAAAATAAAATCTGACACTGTTTCCACTGTTTCCCCATCTATTTCCCATGAAGTGATGGGACCAGATGCCATGATCTTAATCTTCTGAATGTTGAGTTTTCAGCCAACTTTTTCACTCTCCTCTTTCACTTTCATTAAGATGCTCCTTAGATCTTCTTTGCTTTCTGCCATAAGGGTGGTATCATCTGCATATCTGAGGTTATTAATATTTCTCCCAGAAATCTTGCTTCCAGTTTGTGCTTCATCCACTCCAGTGTTTCTCATGATGTACTCTGCATATAAGTTAAATAAGCAGGGTGACAATATACAGCCTTGACATACTCCTTTCCCAATTTGGAACCAGTCTGTTGATCCATGTCCAGTTCTAACTGTTGCTTTCTGACCTGCATACAGATTTCTCAGGAGGCAGGTCAGGTGATCTGGTATTCTCATCTCTTTCAGAATTTTCCACAATTTGCTGTTATCCACATAGTCAAAAGACTTTGGCATAGTCAATAAAGCAGAAATAGATGTTTTTCTGGAACTCTCTTGCTTTTTCCATGATCCAGCGGATGTTGACAATCTGATCTCTGGTTCCTCTGCCTTTTCTAAAACCAGCTTGAACATCTGGAAGTTCACAGTTCACATACTGTTGAAGCTTGGCTTGAGGGATTTAGATGTGTATAAGAGACAGGTACTTCAGTGTAGTCTCAAAAATGACAGGATGATCTCTGTTCGTTTCCAAGGCAAACCGTTCAATATCACAGTAATANCAGAATTTTCCACAGTTTATTGTGATCCACACAGTCAAAGGCTTTGGCATAGTCAATAAAGCAGAAATAGATGTTTTTCTGGAACTCTCTTGCTTTTTCCATGATCCAGCGGATGTTGGCAATTTGATCTCTGGTTCCTCTGCCTTTTCTAAAACCAGCTTGAACATCTGGAAGTTCACAGTTCATGTACTGTTGAAGCCTGGCTTGGAGAATTTTGAGCATTACTTTACTAGTGTATGAGATAACTGCAATTGTGTGATAGTTTGAGCATTCTTTGGCATTGCCTTTCTTTGAGACTGGAATAAAAACTGACCTTTTCTAGGCCTGTGGCCACTGCTGAGTTTTCCAAATTTGCTGGCATGTTGAGTGCAGCAGTTTCACAGCATCATCTTTTAGGATTTGAAATAGCTCAACTAGAATTCTATCACCTCCACTAGCTTTGTTCATAGTGATGCTTCCTAAGGCCCACTTGACTTCACATTCCAGGATGTCTGGCTCTAGGTGAGTGATCATACCATTGTCATTATCTGGATTGTGAAGATCTTCGTTTAGTTGTTCTGTGTATTCTTGCCACCTCTTCTTAATATCTTCTGCTTTCATTAGGTTCATACCATTTCAGCCCTTTTTTGAGGCCATCTGTGCATGAAATATTCCCTTGATATCTCTTATTTTCTTGAAGAGCTCTCTAGGCTTTCCCATTCTATTGTTTTTCTCTATTTCTTTGCATTGATCACTGAGGAAGGCTTTCTTACCTCTCCTTGCTATTCTTTGGAACTCTGCATTCAAATGGGTATATCTTTTCTTTTCTCCTTTGCTTTTCACTTCTTTTCTTTTCATAGCTATTTGTAAATCCTCCTCTGACAGCCATTTTGCATTTGTGTATTTTTTTTGGCGGGGGGCGGGGGGTGGGGATGGTCTTTATCCCTGCCTCCTGTACAATGCCATGAACCTCCACCCATAGTTCTTTAGGCCCTCTGTCTATCAGATCTAATCCTTCAAATCTATTTCTCACTTCCACTGTACAATGGTAAGGGATTTGATTTAAGTCATACCTGAATGGTCAGGGGTTTTCCCTACTTTTTCAATTTAAGTCTGAATTTGGCAATAAGGAGTTCATGATCTGAGCCACAGTCAGCTCCTGGTCTTGTTTTTGCTGACTATATAGAGCTTCTCTATCTTTGGCTGCAAAGAATATAATCAACTTGATTTCAGTATTGACCATCTCATGGCAAAACTCTATTAGCCTTTGCCCTGCTTCATTTTGTACTCCAAGGCCAAATTTGCCTGTTCCTCCTGGTGTTTCTTGACTTCCTACTTTTGCATTCCAGTCCCCTATAATGAAAAGGACATCTTTTTTGGTGTTAGTTCTAGAAAGTCTTTTAGGTCTTCATAGAACCATTCAACTTCAGCTTCTTCAGCCTTACTGGTCAGGGCATAGGCTTGGAATACTGTGATATTGAATGATTTGCCTTGGAAACGAACAGAGATCATTCTGCAATTTTTGAGATTGCATCCAAGTATTGCATTTTGGACTCTTGTTGACTATGATGGTTACTCCATTTCTTCTAAGGGACTCTTGCTCACAGTAGTAGATATAATGGTCATCTGAGTTAAATTCACCCATTCCAGTCCATTTTAGTTTGCTGATTCCTAGAATGTCGACGTTCACTCTTGCCATCTCCTGTTTGACCACTTCCAATTTGCCTTGATTCATGGACCTGACATTCCAGGTTCCTATGCAATATTGCTCTTTACAGCATTGGACCTTGCTTCTATCACCAGTCACATCCACAGCTGGGTGTTGTTTTTATTTTGGCTCTGTCTTTTCATTCTTTCTGGAGTTATTTCTCCACTGACCTCTCCAGTAGCATATTGAGCACCTACCAACCTGGGAGTTCATTTTTCAATGTCCTATTTTTTTGCCTTTTCACTGTTCATGGGGTTCTCAAGGCAAGAATACTGAAGTGGTTTGCCTTTCCCTTCTCCAGTGGACCATGTTCTGTCAAACCTCTGCACCGTGACCTGTCCATCTTGGGTAGCCCTACAAGGCATGGCTCATAGTTTCCATTGAGTTAGACAAGGCTGTGGACCATGCGATCAGATTGGTTAGTTTTCTGTGATTGTGGTTTTCAGTCTGTCCGCCCTCTGAGGGAGAAGGATAAAAGGCTTTGGAAGCTTCCTGATGGGAGAGACTGACTGAGGGGGTAACTGGGTCTTGTTCTGATGGGCGGGGCCATGCTCAGTAAATCTTTAATCCAACTTTCTGTTAATGGATGGAGTTATGTTTCCTCCCTGCTATTTACCTGGGACCAAACTATGATTTGAGAATGAAGAAGAGAATGACATTATCAAAATTTTATTTTAGGAAAATCATTTTGACTTGCCATATGATCCAGCAATCTCACTCCTGGGCATATATTTGGATAAAACTATGGTTTGAAAGAGGATGAGATGGTTAGAGAGCACCACCAATTCAATGGACTTGAATTTGATCAAACTCCAGGAGCCAAGAAGAACAGTGAAGCCCAGCATGCTGCAGGTCATGGTTTTCCAAAAAGTGAGACACAGCGTAGCAACTTAACAACAACAATAAATTATCTGAAAATATCCATTATCTCATGTTCACAGCAACACTATTTATGATACCCGAGACATGGAAACAACCTACATGCCCACTGACAGCTTAATGAATAAAGAAGATGTGGTACATATATACAATAGAATACTACTCAGCCATGAAAAAGAATGGAATAATGCTGTTTACAGCCACGTGGGAAAAGGGGAGTTAAAAATTTGGCTTAAAACTCAACATTCAAAAAATTAAGATAATGGCATCTGGTCCATAATTTCATGGCAAATAGATGGGGAAACAATGGAAACAGTGACAGACTTTATTTTCCTGGGCTCCAAAATCACTGCAGATGGTGACTGCAGTCATGAAATAAAAGACTCTTGCTCTTTGGAAGAAAAGCTGTGACCAACCTAGACAGCATATTAAAAAGCAGAAACATTAGTTTGCCAACAAAGGTCTGTCTAGTCAAAGCTATGGTTTTTCCAGTAGTCATGTATGGATATAAGAGTTGGATCATAAAGAAAGCTGAGCACCAAAGGATTGATGTTTTTGAACTGTGGTGTTGGAGAAGACTCTTGAGAGTCCCTTGGACTGTAAGGAGATCCAACCAATCAATCTTAAAGGAAATCAGTCCTGAATATTCATTGGAAAGACTGACGCTGAAGCTGAATCTCCAATACTTTGGCCACCTAATGCGAAAAACTGACTCCTTGGAAAAGACCCTGATGCTGGAAAAGATTGAAGGCAGGAGAAGGGGACAACAGAGGATGAGATGGTTGGATGGCATCACTGACTCGATGGACATGAGTTTGAGTATGCTCTGAGAGTTGGTGATGGACATGGAGGCCTGGTGTGTTGGAGTCCATAGGGTTACACAGAGTCAGATACCACTGAGAGGCTGAACTGAACTGACAGCAACATGGACAGGCCTAGAGATTAGCATACTAAGTGAAGTCAAACAGAGAAAGACAAATACTATATGATATCACTTACACGTGGAATCTAAAATATGACACAAATAAACTTACAAAATGGAAACAGACTTGTAACCATAGAGAATAAACTTCTGGTTGCCAGTGGGAAAAGGTTCAAGGAAGAGATGGAGTGAGAGTTTGGAATTAGCAATTGCAAGCCATCATATATATGTATAACTGAATTGCTTTTTTGTACACCAGAAATTAACACAACGTTATAAATCAACTGCACGTCAATAAAATAAAATTTCTATAGAGAAAAAAAGGAAACTCACTTTGGAAGCAGTGTGACACCAGAAGGGAAGAAAATAAGACTGAATGTAATGATTGGGTGGACAACATTGCTGTAGTCTAAGTAAGGAATGACAAATGCTCCCACCATGATGAGAACATGGAGAAGAGTTTGGATCCATCAGCATTTTAGGAGTAGAGTCTACAGATAGCCAGACACTATTAGTGAAGGAAATGAAAGATGCTTTGCTACACACCTCCCACCTGATTTGGACCACCAGGTGAACAATGATGCCATACATTTAATTAGGGAAGTGAGAACAGATAGCAGGTTCCAAGAGGAAGAAAAGGAGCTCAGTGTTGGAACTGTTGAGTCTGATGTGTTTTGGCGATATCTACATATTGAACATATTTCAGTTAAGTAGGATTCTACACATATCTCAGAGTTCCTAGAACTCCGTGGCACTCTGATGTGCCACGTCAGAAACTTCATTTACTTTTATGAAAAGTATTTGTAGTCTAGTAAAATAAATGATAGTGACCCTGTGTTCAGTGCTTCATGATAATTATCAGGCTAAGCACTTCACATACATTCTGCTCTGTAGTCCTCCTAGCAGATTAGCCCTCTTAGCAAATCTGTGTTCATATCTTGTACTTGCATGACTTATAAGGAAGGGAAGGCTTAGAAAGGCTATTTAAACTGTCCTCAAACACTTCATGGTGTAGTTAGGTTTCAATAAGCCAGTGCTCTTAATGACTATACAAAATTTAAGCACTATATTTTAAAGGGCCTCTTAAAAAGATGAAGTGCAGCCATTTCCCTAACATACCAGTACAGATGGCCTCTAATGGGCCCATAAGTCAAAATAATTCTGAGGACGAGCCCCTTGTCTTCAGAAAATATAGGAAAACAAGGGAATAATAAGATGAATCCAGTATCTGAATCCAGGACAGAAGACAATCACTTTTCTCCAAGTCCTCTTTTTGAGCCATATTTTCTACTTTAAATTATCTGATTTGATCTGATCATCGCGCCTGGCTGATTTCACATCCAAATCCAACATTTTTTCCTTCTCTAAATTGTGGACTCATGGAGACTAATGACTCAGCAAGTCAGCACTTGTGCAAGAGAACAGATACATGAACAGTAGCCCTGGGTCTACATTTTATGAGTTGTATGATCTTAAGTAAGTCCGTTAATCTCTCTGAGCATCAGTTGTCTCATAATTGAATGACAATAATATATCCACGCTATCTCACGCAGCAGAATCTACTTAGGAAATGTATATATTAAAGTATCTTGAAAGCTATGAAGCACTATAGAATTTTAGAAAGCACTAAAAAACTTTTGTTTCTTTGTTTCTTCCTCTATATTGTCTTGGTGACCTTCTGTATATAGTTTTCAAGGACAGATACAAGGCTCAAAATTATCTGGTGCAATTTATTCCCTAAATTTTGTTTTTCCTTGAAAAGGCTCTGATAAATTGCCTATACTTTACAAAACAAAGAAAATACTATTTTCTTTTATCTACTAAATTGCATAGCTTCCATCTTTCAAAGTATTGCTCAAAATCCAGTTATCAGTCTGTCTTCTAAGTTAACTTTCTTGCATAAAAATGAATCTGATACAATGTCCCATAAAACACACACTGCCATATTTCTCTATATACTTGATTACTAATTTGGCAATAAAATGTAATGTTAAGCACTTAAACTCTTGAGTTAGAGACCTGGATTCAAGTAATAGCTCCATTTATTAGTGATGTAATTTTGGTCAAATGGTATTACTCTGAGCCTCCATTCCTTTGTCTGTAAAATGGAGCTAATGACACTTTTAATATCCTGAGGATGATATATAACTTAAAAACAATTATGGTACCTTCCATAAATGAAGTGAAATGAAGTGAAAGTCGCTCAGTCGTGTCCGACTCCTTGCCACCCCCTGGACTATACAGTCCATGGAATTCTCCAGGCCAAAATACTGGAGTGTGTAGCCTTTCCCTTCTCCAGCGGATCTTCCCAACCCAGGGATCGAACCCAGGTCTCCCACATTGCAGGTAGATTCTTTACCAACTGAGCCACAAGAGGGGCCCACCTTCCATAAATGAGAGTTCAAGTAACATCAGAAAGTATTATTCACCTATAATAGAAAGTGTAATTCATTAATATAATTGATGTTGCCAAGTCCCAGCTTGTATTGCTCACCACATGACAGGATAATAATTTGAGAGACAAACTGTTGGGGCAAGAAAGAGCCATCAGACTGAGAAGATGGAAGAAAAAAGTCCCAAAGAAGCATCTTTCTTGAGTTTGAGTTCAGGCTTTTATAGTAAAAAGGGAAGGAATGTGGCTAGTTGTTGCAAGTTTCTTGGTGTCGGAATCTTTTTTTCTTGCAGATGTTCATGTAGGTCTGGCCACAATGTTGCTATAAACCTCCAACAAGGCAAATACTGTTCTCTCCAAATGAATGGAAAAGTGTTGTACCTTTAAAGATCAGAGCCTTGAGAATGGCCTATTGTGTATATTTCAGGCAATAAGCAACCTTCCTTTATAGAAGTGCAGAGCCAGCATGACTAAGCAGAGACAACAGATCACAAAGATTAGAGCTAAATGAATAGTTCCAATATGGAGTCTGGTGTTTTATTTTTTTTTTTAATCTCTGTTACATTGGCATGTACTTTACATGCATAATATAGTGCACCGGCATGCACTGTACAGCAAAATGCTAGCACAACCACATGTCTCTGTTTTCTTAATCTTTTCTTCTTCCTCACATCACCTTTATATTCTATTATCCTCATCTCACTCTCAGTGATGATGTCTTGTTGTATCTATTTTTCTGTTAATAAATGAGTTTCCATCCCTAAAGTAGGAAGCATTTAGTAATCAATTCAGATTATTTTTCAATGAAACTCACCAGAAAGAACCATTGCACATCATACATCCATTAATACACAGATACCATTTCTGTTGGGCTTCCCCAACATTTCTGAAACAGCTGGGAATAATCTCTACATCTTAAAATTTTTAGTTGATGTCCTTATGTTCTTCCAGTTTGCATGACCAGATCATGTTTCCTTATGTTCTTATAATTTGTAGTAGCAACATTTGGTGAATTTGGAACATTTTATGGAATTGTGTCCTTGTAATTATGCAGTTATATTTCTGCAATCATTATATAATGTGATCTTTTAAGCTTCATTTTTCCATAGTCTTAACTTTTTCTTTAATCACGTGGTCTATTTTGCTACCATTTTCTCCCCAAGGTTTTGCATGCACAGAAATGTTATTTGGCCACCATATTAATAGTAGATCTGCTTCTCAGGATTGGAGCCACTTCTTCCAGTCTCATAAGAACTAATCTATAAACTGGAATAATGATTTACTAATTTCCTAGGAAAATATAACTACCACATTGATCAGGATGCTGGCATTAACATGATTATCACATTCTCTGACACACATGATACATAGGAAAGAGACAATCAGATGCCATGGAAAAATTATTTTCATAGGTAATGAGCAAACATGCAGTTTCATGAACAGAACATTAATTCCGTCCAAAGAATTACATGAGCAGCACCGGCGCTGGTCCAGCAAGCAAGGGATCGCAGAAATGGGAGTTAGAGAAATCACAGCATTAATGGGACTGGAGGAAAGTTTTATCAACGGTATTTGAGTTTCCGAGTCTGCTGACTGAGGTTTCCTCTTCCGTGTTCAGTGCTTTAATGAAACCAGCGAAAGAATTCTCTCTCCCCTTCTTTCCTGCAGGCTAATTCACTTCAGTCATGTCCAGCTCTTGGCAACCCTATGGACTGGAGGCCGCCAGCTTCCTCTGTCCTTGGAATTCTCCAGGCAGGAATACTGGAGTGGTTTGCCACGCCCTCCTTCCAGGTATCTTCCCAACGCAGGGATCGAACCAGCATCTCTTAGGTCTCCAGCACTGGCAAGCAGGCTCTTTACCACTAGCACCACTTGGGAATCCCTTCTTTAGTTGATGAATATATTCTTTCTTTAATTGCATTAAAATATTCAATGCAGGTTATAATTATCTGCAATGTAATTTTGCACTTGTCTACTCTGGTTTGACATTTACTGATTTTACTTTTTAACTCCATAAATAGTCTTACTTCCTCCATGTGAATTCCTGGGCAAAAATCCCATTCTAATTTTGGTAAAAATTTCCAAACCATTATTAGCCATTTCACAGGAATTTTTTTCTTAAGGAAAAAAGTACTCACACACACTCTAACACACAGGAATGTTCTGGCACATCAACAATAGCTGGAAAACCAAACTGTAAAAAGGAATTCACTTTCGTTTGGGGCAGTTGCTCAGTCATGTCCAGCTCTTTGCAAGCATATGGACTGTAGCCCACCAGGCTCCTCTGTCCATGGTATTTTCCAGGCAAGAATACTGGAGTGGGTAGCCATTTCTTTCTCCAGGGGATCTTCCAGACCAAGGGATCTAACCAACATCCCCTGCATTGGCAGGCAGGTTCCTTACTACTGAGTCACCTGTGTTTCTCCAAATACATTCTGGCCTTCTTCTCTCATTGATTCATTCTACTCCTGCAGAAGTGTCCTGACTTATTTCATTGGTAATTTTTGAAAGAATGACCACTTAGGCTTACTCAGTACAGCTTTATCGTTCATCCTTTTGAGAGCAAGCTCACCTCCATGTCTAAACCGTTGGTCCAGTTATCTAGGAATGTGGGGTGGGAAACTGAAAGTGTTAGTCGCTCAGTCATGTCCGACTCTTTGTGAACCTGTAGACTGTAACCCGCCAGGCTCCTCTGCCCATGGAATTCTCCAGGCAAGAATACTGGAGTGGTTTGTCATTTCCTACTCCTGGGGATCTTCCACTACCGGGGACAGAACCCAGGTCTCCTGCATTGCAGGCAGATTCTTTACCGTCTGTGCCACCAGGGGAACCCTTGCTTAATTCTGGGGTTTGGTATTATAGAGCCCACTTTATTAACAGATTCTGAGTCCTACCCTCAAATTTGGCTGTGATGGATGTGTTGCTTTATCCTTATTTACCTCTCATTTCTCAACTCACTCACCAGTAGGGTGGGAGATTGGTACACAGTTTGCTAGCCTAATCCCTTGGAAATTCCACATCTAGTGCCTGCTAAATTATTAGGAGTCTTAATCCACATGTTTATGAACTTCAGGTGACTTAGCAGCAACCTTAGGATCAACAATTTACTCTTCAGCCTATTGAAGACACGAGATTATTTGTTTAGAAGTATTTTATGGTCCAGTGCACACATTTCTTCCTAAAATGCAGCAGCACAAAGCTTCCCTCGTGCCATTTCAGCACTAATATGCTTCTGAGACCACACAGGTCCAAAAGGATGCACTTTCCCTTCCCAAAGACATTCTTAAGCCAGGCACTATAATTAATTCTTTGGGGGCAATGTAGCAGCGAACAACTCCTGGGACCATTTTCACTTATACACCAGCTTTTGTGTGAAAGGTGAGATGTGTTTAGCTCCAAGTTTCAATTACTTCTGCCTTTCCTCTAGCTGCCCACGTTAGGTCACGCGGCAAAATCTTTTCAGGACCCTCGTGTAACAGTGCAGATAAAGTACAACAGAATTCTCTTCCTTTTTAATGAGAAACCTTTTCCAAACTTGACAAAACAGAACTGTCTGACCACTTGATTTGAGTCTTTATGAAGTAAATTTATTCCCAATCAATTCCCTCTGTTCACAAGTAGATTTAGCTTTTCATTAAGATTTGTTAGGATAGTGATATTCAGTATTTGCTGAGTCTCTCAGTAAGATACTGAATTTATTGGCTACCTTTTCATCTTCTTTCAAGGCTGTTCAGCTTCAGCAAACAAATTTTAAAAAGTCATTTTTCCACTGAGAGAACGATGTTGACTCCTTGTTGGAATTCTGATTACACAGTACACCCTTTACATGTAAATTTCAGAAGCAGATACAGTTGCCAAAATCTCTCTTTCTTATTTTATTTGATTATTCTTTTTTAAAAAACTGCTAATTCCTCCTGCTCAGATCTCTTTGACATTTAGATAGCTACCATAAAACTGGTCAAGTGGTTGCAAAAATTTTTCAAGTGGCAACCTCATCCAAAGAGCATAATCATGAAAATAATCACTGACTATTCTCCTCTAGAATGTTCTGTATGGGAGGAATTTGGCAACTGAGTCATAGACTTAGACTTTCCGTATGGCAATGAGAACACTTGTTTATTGTTGACTAAATCAGGCATGTAATAAACCATTTAATTTCCTAAAGTTAAAAAAGTTATTATATTATTCCCAAGTACTCAAACATCTTTTGCAACACACTTTTTTTTTTTTCTGCTAGAATCAAACTGCAAAGAGTGTGGTTTAAATACCTTTTATCCACTATGCTCCCCAACTACAAAGGCAGTTTGCATGAGGAAAACACAATTTTAACATACTCTGTCTTCATCCAGCATCCTCTCCTGTAACCCAGTGTCAAATTGTGACATACTTTGAATCATGTTCATTTGGGGATTTGGTTATGCAGTTAAAGACTGACGCGCAGAGCAAGACAGAAGCTCAGAAAGCTGTAGATCACTGGACTGCCACCCGCAAGGTTCCAGACATCCCTTAATTATCATCAGTTAAAAATCTCTCAATATCTTCTGTCAATGGAACTTGAGAATATCATCGGTCTAAAAAGCACCAGGAAAGTAAGCTATCATGCACAATATTGTTGTAACTTTAGACTGACCTTTATACTAGAACAAGTAGACCCTATATGGTAGTAAAGCTTGAGTGTTAAAAAGAAAAAAAAAAGAAGTGAAGGAAATCTTTAAGGGAGGAAGCCAGCAGAAACTTGAGCTGGAGGTGAAATCAGCAATAGACAAGCTCTCAAAATGCCTTTCCCTGGAGGACAGCACTTCCTCTATATCACCTAGGTTGATCCTAAGACAGCTGTTTTTTTTTAATTTTTAAACTCAGGAGCCTTCTTCTTTCAGGCTCTTTGAAATTTTCGAGATAGCACTGTCAGCAGCCGATGAGATGAAGATTTACAGCTGGTGTCAGTAGCATATTAATGTCTTTACATTTTGTCATGTCTTCTGAGTTTCCACAGTGGTCCCAACATAAATTTTGACTGATGACATAAAAGGATGGAGAAGTCTTTCGGAATACAGGAGATAAGGCCCTTAAGTTAGGTGGAGAAGGAGGGAAAAGAGAGTAGGGCAGGGCTCTCTAGTGGTTTCTTTCTTTTTTTTTTTTTTTTTAGTTTTTTGAATGTTGAATTTTATTTATTTTTTTTTGTATTTATTTATTTTTTTACACGAACTCCCAAACATGAACCCCCCTCCCACCTCCCACCCCACATCAGTNGTGGTGTTGGAGGAGACTCTTGAGAGTCCCTTGGACTGCAAGGAGATCCAACCAGTCCATTCTGAAGGAGATCAACCCTGGGATTTCTTTGGAAGGAATGATGCTAAAGCTGAAATTCCAGTACTTTGGCCACCTCATGCAAAGAGTTGACTCATTGGAAAAGACTCTGATGCTGGGAGGGATTGGGTGCAGGAGAAGAAGGGGACGACCAAGGATGAGATGGCTGAATGGCATCTTGGACTCGATGGACGTGAGTCTGAGTGAACTCTGGGAGTTGGTGATGGACATAGAGGCCTGGCGTGCTGCGATTCATGGGGTCGCAAAGAGTCAGACACGACTGAGCGACTGAACTGAACTGAACTGAATGAAAGCGAAAGTCACTCAAAGTCTGATTCTTTGCGACCCCATGGAATATCAAGATGGTGGAGCAGAAGGACGTGCACTCTTTTTCCTGCGAGGACTCCAAAATTACAACTCACTGCTAAACACTCATCAACAGGAGAATGTTGGATCCCACTGAAAAATGATATCCCACATCCAAGGGCAAAGGAGAAGCCCCAGCAAGTTGGTAGGAGGGACGAAATTGTGTTTAGATGCAAACCCCATATCTGCCAGGGAAGCTCGGAGGGCTCAAATAAAACCTTGTGCACACCAGGAGACCCCACAGAGACTGAGTCAGACCTGTCGCTGAGTATCTGAGTGTCTCCTGTGGAGGTATGGGTCAGCAGTAACCTGCCGCAGGGGCAGGGGCTTTGGGAGCAGCACACCTGGGTGTGGCATAAGCCCTCTTGGAGGAGGTCACCATTAACCCCACCATGGAGCCACCAAAACTTACACAGGACTGGCGAGACAGACTCTTGTCCTTAACCAAGCAGCCAAACCATTTGTCATTATCTGGAAGTCTTTGTGTATCCTTAGCTCAGGCTATCTCTTCTCCCACATGAGGTAGATGATTGATTGTACTTAATTTTTAAAAAATAATTTTACTTATTTATTGGCTGTGCTGAATCTTTACCGCTGTGCCAGCTTTTTCCCGGATGTGGGGAGCGAGGGCTACTCTCTAGTGGCGCTGCATGGGCATCTCATTGCAGTGGCTTCTCTTGTGAAGCACAGGCTCTAGGGTGAGGCTTCAGGAGTTGCAGCTTGTGGGTTCTACAGCACAGGTTCAATAGTTGTGGCGCTTGGGCTTAGTTGCTCTGAGGCATGTGAGATCTTCCTGGATCAGGAAGGCAGGCAGGTTCGTTACCGCTGAGCCACCGGGGAAGCCCCCTGATTGTACTTGAAACACTGCCCACTGGGAGGCTTTTCGCTTACCACCCTTTTTCAGAGCCATTCTGTGTAGTAGCAGTCCGCTTCTAGTTTATACCAAGATGTTGTGCTGACCTATAATCGGGCTTTTATTTTTTTCCTCCTGTTAACTGGTTATAGAGAGATCCCTAAGGGGCCACTGATTTGGGCTGAGGGTAAGGCATCTGTGCAAGAGAGGTAGGGTATGGGACCTGGACCACCTGTTCGTACCATTTTCTTGTTTCCTCCATACCTGCTTAAGCCTGATTCCAAATGTATTATTTTCATTGGATGACAGACTGCAATTGTGCCTGTCTCAGTTTATGTTTGGTGGGTCTGACAATCGCCCCAGGTTATGATGTTCTGTGGTCAGACATTCAGTTTCCTGCAGGGACCGGTACTGAGCCAGAGCTGTTTTTTGAATGGCACATAGTTATCTGCTGTAGACAGCATGGCTTGGCTCCAGAACCTTAGGGGTCTGGGCTGCAACTCTCATTCATGGTCTTGTCATAGACTCCATGGGGCGTCCTTAACTACCACAGATGCTCTAGCATCATGGATCTGCCAGACCATATGCCCAAGCTTGTACTGCAGTCTGAATCCACTGCTAAGTTCCTTCTGGCTCTTGACCCTCTCAAAACTGGCAGCCTTCCATGTTACCTGCAAGGGGTTCAGGCAGTGTTCCCAGTACAATAGATGCCATCTCCAAAACCTGAAACAAGTGTTGTGTTTCTTTCTTAGTAACAGGTGGCACAAGTTACAGTAACTTGTCCTTTATTTTGGAGAGGATGTTTGGTGTATTCCAGACCGTGGACCCCTGAAAACTTCACTGGCTAAGCAGGTCTCCCAAACTTTGCTACGGTTTATTCCCCACTCCCTGGTATGAATGCTTATTTCCAGGATATTCAGAGTGCTTGTCACTTCCTAGTCTCCATGTTCAACTAATGTGATGTCATCAATATAATGGACCAATCTTGATCCAGATCCAGATCCCTTTAGGTTATATTGTGACAGAGCAGGAGAGTTAATACAGCTGAGGAACAAGACTGTAAATGCAAGCTGCTCCATTCCAGGTGAATGGGAGGAAATTTGATCATCCTGATGAGGCCAGATCAGTAGATGTGTTCATCTGTAGGCTGTGTTCATCTGTTCTAATAAAGATACTGTATCTGGCATTGAAGCTGCAAATGTGGCTGCCTGTAGCTATGTTTATATTAGTCTACTATCACCCTTTATCATCCATCTGGTTTTGCAGGGATTATGTCAGTGAATTAAAAGGGGATGTGTGTACCTTTCAGTCTTAGAGAATGGCAGTAATCTCTGTCATTCTGCCTGCCAGTTGGGGGCCCTGGTCTGAGTATCACCTCACAGCTTGCATACTTGTATACCTCACAACTTGTATTGCACAGTAAAGTTCTGAGTATTTCCCTTACTCCAGTGTACAGCTACTTTGATAAATGGCCAGAAGTCCCTTTGGGGGAAGAATTGGAAGATATGCTACTATACTTTGTGAAAATTAATAAAACGTGGGGTTGGGAAGGTCTGTAGAGAGAGCTCTCATGCCCCATCACTGACTCATTGTCAGTTATTCCAAACAGGAAGATTTCACTTACCCCATGAGGAAGATGTCGCTTACCCCAACAGGAAGATGTCACTTACTGATCTCAATGGGAAGAGTGGTATTTTGCACTCCCAAGCAGGAAGTGCAACTGCTTTGTGTTGTGTTTCTTTCTTAGTAACAGGTGGCACAAGTTACAGTAACTTGTCCTTTATTTTGGAGAGGATGTTTGGTGTATTCCAGACCGTGGACCCCTGAAAACTTCACTGGCTAAGCAGGTCTCCCAAACTTTGCTACGGTTTATTCCCCACTCCCTGGTATGAATGCTTATTTCCAGGATATTCAGAGTGCTTGTCACTTCCTAGTCTCCATGTTCAACTAATGTGATGTCATCAATATAATGGACCAATCTTGATCCAGATCCAGATCCCTTTAGGTTATATTGTGACAGAGCAGGAGAGTTAATACAGCTGAGGAACAAGACTGTAAATGCAAGCTGCTCCATTCCAGGTGAATGGGAGGAAATTTGATCATCCTGATGAGGCCAGATCAGTAGATGTGTTCATCTGTAGGCTGTGTTCATCTGTTCTAATAAAGATACTGTATCTGGCATTGAAGCTGCAAATGTGGCTGCCTGTAGCTATGTTTATATTAGTCTACTATCACCCTTTATCATCCATCTGGTTTTGCAGGGATTATGTCAGTGAATTAAAAGGGGATGTGTGTACCTTTCAGTCTTAGAGAATGGCAGTAATCTCTGTCATTCTGCCTGCCAGTTGGGGGCCCTGGTCTGAGTATCACCTCACAGCTTGCATACTTGTATACCTCACAACTTGTATTGCACAGTAAAGTTCTGAGTATTTCCCTTACTCCAGTGTACAGCTACTTTGATAAATGGCCAGAAGTCCCTTTGGGGGAAGAATTGGGAGATATGCTACTATACTTTGTGAAAATTAATAAAACGTGGGGTTGGGAAGGTCTGTAGAGAGAGCTCTCATGCCCCATCACTGACTCATTGTCAGTTATTCCAAACAGGAAGATTTCACTTACCCCAACAGGAAGATGTCACTTACTGATCTCAATGGGAAGAGTGGTATTTTGCACTCCCAAGCAGGAAGTGCAACTGCTTTGTGTTGTGTTTCTTTCTTAGTAACAGGTGGCACAAGTTACAGTAACTTGTCCTTTATTTTGGAGAGGATGTTTGGCGTATTCCAGACAGTGGACCCCTGAAAACTTCACTGGCTAAGCAGGTCTCCCAACCTTTGCTACAGTTTATTCCCCACTCCCTGGTATGAATGCTTTCTTTCCAGGATATTCAGAGTGCTTGTCACTTCCTAGTCTCTGTGTCCAACTAATGTGATGTCATCAATATAATGGACCAATCTTGATCCAGATCAAGATCTTGTCCAATAGGAGGAAGGAAGACTTCTTTCTTGCCCAGCAACAAGTGCAGCCAATGAAAAACACTGCAGCTCAGTCAATGAGAAGCTGTTTTCACCTGAACTTTTACTTTCCTCCAGTGAACTTTCTTTTTTTTTTTTTTTCTTTACTGATGACTTCCTTGTTCCAAAAGCCTGTTATATGTATCTCCTTGGAGCACCAATTTATTTGCCAGATGAGACATTGCCTGACCCAATTAGATCTTCAAATTTACCCAGTTAAATTTTGTGTTTTAACAAAACTGTTGTGCAGACTTCTATAGGATCTGGCTCCCCTTTTATAGACAGGCTTTGGTTTGAGCAGCATCTGCCTTCTGCTAACAGTTCTTGACCAATTTTGGTTATACAGTCATCCCTTGGTATCTGCAAAGGATTGGTTTCAGGACATCTATCCTGGAACAAAATCCATGAATCCCAAGTCCCTTAAATCAGCCTTTATATTTTTGGATTTTGCATCCATGGAAAGGGAGGGTTGACTGTGTAACTGAAGCATGGATGCCCACTTGCTTCAGTCGTGTCTGACTCTTTGCAACCCTATGGACTGTACACTGCCAGGTTCCTCTGTCCATGGGATTCTCCAGGCAAGAATACTGGAATGGGTTGCCATACCCTCCTTCAGGGGATCTTCTTGACCCAGGGATTGAACCCGAGTCTCCTGTGTCTCCTGCATCACCAGGCATATTCTTTACTGCTGAACCACTGGGGAAGCCCAAGAGAAGCACAGATCCTTGTTATTAGTGGCTTACTTACTTTATTACTTAATACAGCAAAGTCAAAAATTAATTACTTATCTTTCCTCTTAAATCTTAGTTTATTCTAACATTAATCACATTAATTTCTCTTACTTCTAATTTTGTTTGGTATTTTAAATCCGTTTTGTATTATTATGTTAACCTCACAAATTATACAGTACTTATTATTCTTTTATATAATTGACACTTGTTTATATTTACCCATATATTTCCTAATTTCTTGACTCACCTTCTCTTCCAGCATATCAGACGTTCCTTCTAGGATCACTTTCCTTTTTCTAAAGTATATTGTTTGGAAATAGTTTTGTGAGGCTCTGTTGGGAAGGGATTATCACATTTTTATTTGTCTGACAACACCTTTACCACCTTCTCTTTTTTTTTCATGAATTTTTTTTTTTCTGTATCACTTTTACTGTCCTGCATACAGGGTCCTCATTACCATCTTTCTAAATTCCATATATATGTGTCAGTATACTGTATTGGTTGTTTTTCTTTCTGGCTTACTTCACTCTGTATAATCGGTTCCAGTTTCATCCATCTCATTAGAACTGATTCAAATGTATTCTTTTTAATGGCTGAGTAATACTCCATTGTGTATATGTACTACAGCTTTCTTATCCATTCATCTGCTGATGGGCATTTAGGTTGTTTCCATGTCCTGGCTATTATAAACAGTGCTGCGATGAACATTGGGGTACATGTATCTCTTTCTATTCTGGTTTCCTCGGTGTGTATGCCCAGCAGTGGGATTGCTGGGTCATAAGGCAGTTCTATTTGCAATTTCTTAAGGAATCTCCACACTGTTCTCCATAGTGGCTGTACTAGTTTGCATTCCCACCAACACTGTAAGAGGGTTCCCTTTTCTCCACACCCTCTCCAGCATTTATTGCTTGCAGACTTTTGGATCGCAGCCATTCTGACTGGTGTGAAGTGGTACCTCATTGTGGCCTTGATTTGCATTTCTCTGATAATGAGTGACGTTGAGCATCTTTTCATGTGTTTGTTAGCCATCTGTATGTCTTCTTTGGAGAGATGTCTATTTAGTT
>SJYX01010441.1:368070-408297 GCA_006410675.1 Oreotragus oreotragus | reverse complement strand
TGACTCTTTTTTATTTCTTCTAAGTCCTTGTTAAACCTTTCTTGCATTTTCTCAATCCTTGTCTCCAGGCTATTTATCTGTGATTCCATTTTTATTTCAAGATTTTGGATCATTTTCACTATCAATATTCGGAATTCTTTCTCAGGTAGATTCCCTATCTCTTCCTCTTTTGTTTGGTTTGGTGGACATTTCTCCTGTTCCTTTACCTGCTGAGTATTCCTCTGTCTCTTCATCTTGGTTATATTGCTGTGTTTGGGGTGGCCTTTCTATATTCTGGGAATTTGTGGAGTTCTCTTTATTATGGAGTTTCCTCACTGTGGGTGGGGTTGTATCTGTGGCTTGTCAGGGTTTCTTGGTGAGGGAGGCTTGTGCTGGAGTTCTGGTGGGTGGAGCTGGATTTCTTCTCTCTGGAGTGCAATGGAGTGACCAGTAATAGGTTATGAGACGTCAGTGGTTTTGGAGTAACTTTGAGCTGCCTGTATATTGAAGCTCAGGGATGTGTTCTTCTGTTGCTGGAGAATTTGCGTGGTATGTCTTCCTCTGGAACTTGTTGGCCCTTGGGTGGTGCTTGGTTTCAGTGTATGTATGGAGGCATTTGATTAGCTCCTATTAGATAAACAGTTTATTTTAAATGAAATTCTACCAACCCAGGTTAGCTTTATCCCACGAGTCCAAGACTTAGGGAAAGTTTGATAATTAATACATGACATAATTTGCCTAAATTAGGCAACAACAAAAGCACAGCAGACTTGAAGATTCTTTTTGGCTGAGGAGATGGAAAGTCTTCATTTAACCATATAAGCTTCACATTTCTCTGCCCTACTGAGAGATATAACTATAGTTTACAGGGATTCAAAAATTACTTAGGAATTCTGTAACCTCAGAGTAGCTTGAAGATCTCTTCTGGGGTCAAGTAACACAAGAAGGTCCTTATGCTGAGTCCCTACATACTGGCTGAGCATATTTTTATATAGTTAAACTGATCCTTGCTATAATCCTAAAATATAGTTACCATTTTTATTCCTACTTTATAGGAAAAAAACCTGGGATTCAATGAGGTCAAATAATTTTCTCAAGATCAGTTACTAAGTGGTTTAGCTGAGATTTGAATGTAGGCATCCAGGTTTACAGAATATGTGCTTTTAATCCCTGTTATATTGCCTCCCTATATGAAGTTTTTACACACACACACAAA
Source organism: Oreotragus oreotragus (assembly GCA_006410675.1). Taxonomy (NCBI): domain Eukaryota; kingdom Metazoa; phylum Chordata; class Mammalia; order Artiodactyla; family Bovidae; genus Oreotragus; species Oreotragus oreotragus. The sequence goes on along the minus strand of SJYX01010441.1, from coordinate 407,102 downwards.
AAAATCAAATACATATGACTTGGATTCTTCAGGTGAGTTTCAAATTTTCCATTTTATTCAAATTCTGCATATCTGCTTTTTATGTCCATGGATGCTTTGGGCATTTGATTTCCCATCATTAGATATGAAGAAATAAAAAGAAATTCAATTTACCCACACAGATTCTGTTTGCTTATGGTATTCATAACTGATGGAGGAAGCTGTCACAAGTGGATAGAATAACTCTGAGGGAATTTCTAGATTCTTACTGTATGTCCCTTCCAACTATCACCACAAATAATCAAAATAAGCTCTCTTTTCATTTAAAGTTGAAGATAACCTTTTAAGGATAGCTGTTGATCCAAATAAACTATTTCTTCTTGAAAGCCAGATTTCCTGTGTTGAAGATTGTTACCTGTTGGGTCATTTGAGAACAAGCTGTTTCCACCCAATGAATGATGCAATAAGTGGCAATCTGCTGTGAAAAAGTTGGGTTCAATTGGTTCTGGAGATCCTTGAGATAACTGGAACAGAAAAAGCAAAATTACCTCTTATTTCACATTCAGAGTCACATGTCATGAAACCTCTGTGTGCGTCTCTGCTCAGAAAAGTTAGTGCTCTTCAGTTGTCAACCCCTGTCTACAGATAAAGACCTACCTTCTTCCTTTCAAAAGAACTTATAAATTAGGGGCAGGCAAATTACAGTGAAAGCAAGCAGGCAATTCCTTGTCACATGAAAAAATACTCTATAGCTTTATGAGAACAAAATAAAAATATAGAAAAACAATGGTATGGGCCTGGGATATCAGAATGTTATTTTTATCAGGCATAGGAGGAAAAAGCTACAATAATTTGACAAATTATTTTTAGCTCAAATCATCCCTTTTCATGTATATGCTTTGAACAATGCCTTCGTGTTTGATCAAAGCAAACATGTTTCTGAACACATTTTCCTAAATTACCATTAATTTTCATCTCTGAACATTAATTTCCAATACTATAAAGGGAAGAGTAATTCACTAAATGTCAGAACTTACTGTTCCAATTATTTAATACCCTTTTGTAAAACTGAACTTTTTAAATGGAACTTTCAAAATCATTTCACATTTAATTCCAACCAGCACTTGAGCTGGCCAACTTTTTGTGCCTATGTAAAACAATATATTTTCAACATGTTGATTCATAGTAATAAACCAGAAAAAAAAGGCACAATTTAGACTATGCAATAGTATTTACCTTGTATTCACAAACTCTCTTCATGAATTAAAATATATCACTGTTCAATCACTTGAGAAAATCTTTTGGCAGTTCACAAATAGGTTCACTCTTGAGCCAACAATCCCAGTGTTGGCTATACTCACACGAGAGAAATGAGTACTTCTGCTTATCAAATGACATGTACAAGAATGTTCATAGCATATTTATTCATAATAATAAAAAACTGGAAAAATCTCAATGTCCATGGACAGAGGACAGATAAATATATTGTGGTGTGCTTATCCAATGGAATTTTGCCAAACATGAAAAAGAACATGCAATGAATATGCATCACAAGATGGATAAGTGTTGAGAAAAGAAGCCAGACACAAAAGTATATACAGTGTATATCTTCACTTACACATATTTTCACAGCCAAAACATCTAACCAATGGTGACAGAGATCAGGACAATGAGTACCTTGTAGCAGGTGGTAGGGTTTGACTGGGAAAGGTGGGCAGGAGCCTTCTTCTCGACTGGAAACATGCTATGTATTAATGCGGTTGGTTGTCACATGGGTGAGTATATACGTAAAAGTTCATGGAGCTGTATATGTACTTCACTGCATACATTTTGCATTTTATTGTGGTGGTGGTGCTGTTGTTCAGTCGTTGAGTCACGTCTGATTCTTTATGACTCCATGGACTTTAGCAAGCCAGGCTCCTCTGTCCTCCACTATTTCTTAGTTTGCTCAGATTCATGTCCATTGAGCCAATGATGTTATATTACCATCTCACCCTTTGCCAAACCCTTCTTCTTTTGCCTTCAATGTTTCCCAACATCAGGGTCTTTTCAAATGAGTTTGCTCTTCACATCAGGTGGCCAAAGTATTGGAGCTTCAGCTTCAGCAACAGCCCTTCCAATGCATATTCAAGATTGGATTTCCTTTAGGATTGACTGGTTTGATCTCCCTGCAGTCCAAGAGATTCTCAAGAGTCCTTGGCACTTTATATCTTAATATAAACATTTTGTATTAATAACTGATAATTATTAATGTGCATTGGATATTTATAAATACAAATCATTTTTTAGTTTTCCAGTTTCTATATTGCCAATAAATGCTACATTTTAGAAAAACACGTGAATCATCCTTTTTCAATCTTAGAAATTTATTTTCCCTACTTTAGTGACAACTGATAAAATTAATAACCTATCTGTTATAACAGTGTAATGTAGGAAGATTTGATGCTTACTCACTTAATAAATGTCTCATCAGTGCTGTTAGGAGGCAATGCAGATAGTCTTAAGCATTCTGTAGTTCTTTTATTCAAGCTAGTAGATTACTTCAACTGAACTTCTTAATATGCCTTGTAATGCTGAAAATGGTTTCCTGGTACTACCTTCCAAGTGACTTCAGATGGGATTGTTTTTCATATGGCTGAGCATAGAAGTAATTTGGCTGCCTGAAATTTTCATCCCAAATATTTCTTAGAAAGCTTATTTAGAGTCTACTTAATTATTAAGTAAATCCTAAAGATTTCATAGGAGGAAGATGCTTAAAGCTGCACAGTAGCATATGTGAATTGTGGCCTGTAGGAGTCGAGAGTATCATTATGACCGGACATGTCTTTATCATTGATGTAAACCTTGAAGAAAGCATTTCAGGTTTCCGGTGCCTGTGTCACACTGTCTCCTTCAGCCTAAGAACTGTGAATTCTCAAAAGGATGGGCCCATGGAAGAAGCCAAGGACTAAAATGCCTTAGGCTTGTGTTTGAGCCCCAGATACATTTATTTTTATTCTAGAAACTTTCCAGAACTACTTCTTGCAGTTTAGTATTTTGACGTTATAATATTTCAGCAAATCTTTTTTTCCCCTTACTATGTTGTGATGTGAGAAGGTTTTGCCAATAAGAACTATAAACCTTTCAATTCACATACAATGATGATATGCCCAGCTTGTTAACACCATGCAGGGAAACATAGAGGACACAGAATTCATCTGGCCTTCAGGAGACTTGCAAGTGAACTGGGAAAATAGGATAATGTACATAAAACAGGGCAATGAATTAAATAATGAAGTATGAAATGGGGTGGTGAGACCTAAGTTTACACAAACAAAGATGCCTTGTGAAGACCAGTATGGTTTTCAGAAGCTCTGGAGAAGAAACACTAAAGCTGAACCACAAAGGATGGATTTGGGTTGGATGCAAGGAAGCCAAGTGATCATTCCAGATGAGAGGAACTTGATGGCAAAGGCTGGGCATATTAATGGCATGTGATAAAGGGCTATGACATTAGCCCATGTTATGGAGGCACTGCGGATTTAGGATGAATAGAGGAAAACAAGTACTATTCATTAATTCAGGGAGTATTAGTTAATGTTTTTCATTTTTAAAATAAAAAAATGTTTGCTGTGGGTTTGTCATATATAGCTTTTATTATGTTGCAGTATGTTCTTTCTATTCCTGCTTTCTGGAGGGTTTTTTAATCATAAGTGGATGTTGAATTTTGTCAAAGACTTTCTCTGCATCTATTGAGATAATCATATGGCTTTTATTTTTCAATTTGTTAATGTGGTGGATTACATTGATTGATTTGCGGATATTGAAGAATCCTTGCATCCCTGGGGTAAAGCCCACTTGGTCATGGTGTATGATCTTTTGAATGTATTGTTGGATTCTGATTGCTAGAATTTTCTTAAGGATTTTTGCATCTATGTTCATCAGTGATATTGGCCTGTAGTTTTCTTTTTTTGTGGCATCTCTGTCAGGTTTTGGTATTAGGGTGATAGTGGCCTCATAGAATAAGTTTGGAAGTTATCTTCCTCTGCAATTTTCTGGAAGAGTTTGAGTAGGACAGGTGTTAGCTCTTCTCTAAATTTTTGGTAGAATTCAGCTGTGAAGCCGTCTGGACCTGGGCTTTTGTTTGCTGGAAGATTTCTTATTACTGTTTCAATTTCTGTGCTTGTGGTGGGTCTGTTAAGATTTTCTATTTCTTCCTGGTTCAGTTTGGAAAGTTGTACTATTCTAAGAATTTGTCCATTTCTTCCAAGTTGTCCCTTTTATTGGCATATAATTGCTGATAGTAGTCTCTTATGATTCTTTGTATTTCTGTGTTGTCTGTTGTGATCTCTCCATTGTCATTTCTAATTTTATTGATTTGATTTTTCTACCTTTGTTTCTTGATGAGGATGGCTAATGGTTTGTCAGTTTTATTTATCCTNTCTGGTTACGCGAGGGGGGCGTTCCTGCCCAATTCTGAAAAGCACTGCAGCCCGCGCCTCCCGCGCTTCCCTGCCCCCACTTGGTAATGGCGGATGCAGGCGTTTGCGCTGCTTTCTGCTGGGCGAGTTACTGTTGGGCTTGTAATCTGTTGGTTTTAATTGTTCATTTATTTTTCTTTCCTGTTATGTTGCCCTCTGTGTCTCCAAGGCTCGCCACAGACTCGGCAGGGAGAGTGTTTCCTGGCGTTTGGAAACCTCTCTTCTTAAGCTTCCCTTCCCGGGACGGGCTTCCCTTCCCAGGACGGAGCTCCCTCCCCACCTCCTTTGTCTCTTTTTTTTCGTCTTTTATATTTTTTCCCCTATCTTTTTTTGAAGTCAATGCTCTATTTTTCTGGGTGCCTGATGTCCTCTGCCAGCATTCAGAAGTTGTTTTGTGGAGTTTGCTCAGCGTTGAGATGTTCTTTTGATGAATTTGTGAGGGAGAAAGTGGTGTCCCCATCCTATTCTTCCACCATCTTAGGACCGCCTCCCTCTGCTATTGAGTTTTGAGTTTTAAAAAATTAATTTTTGGAAAGGAATCCCTTGTCCAGATACAGTAATTAAAAATATTTTCTCTCCTTCATTAGGTTGTATTTTCATTTTGTTCATGGTTCCCTTTGCTGTGCAGAGGCTTTTTAGTTTGAGGTGTACAGCAGAGTGATTCAGTTATACATTTATATGTATACATTTATATTTTTTCAATTCGTTCCCACTGTCATTTATTACAAGACTTTGAAAATAGTTCCCTGTACTATACTGTAAATCCTTGTGTTTATTTTATGTACAGTGGTATGCATCTGTTGATTCCATACTCTTAATTATGCTTCCTCTTTCTTCCCCTTTGGTAACCATAAGTTTGTTTTCTGTGTGAGTTTTTCTGTTTCATAAATAAGTTCATTTGTACTGTTATTTAAGTTCTACATATAAATCATATGCTATCTATCTTTCTCTGTATGACTTCACTTAGTGTGATAATCTCTAGGTCTGTGCATGTTGCTGCAAATGATATTATTTCACTCTTTTATTTGGCTGAGTAATATTCCATTGTGTGTGTATCACATCTTCTTTATTCATTCATCTATTGATTGACATTTAGGTTGCTTTCGTGTATTGGCTGTCATATATAGTGCTGCTCTGAACATGGTGGGGTTACATGTTTCATTTGAAATTAGTGTTTTCATCTTTTCTGGGTATATGCCCAGGAGTAGGGTTGCTGAATCATACGGTGCTGTATTTTTAGTTTTTTAAACAACCTCCATACTGTTTTCCATAGCAGCTTCATCAATTTACATTGCCACTAACAGTGTACAAGGGTTCCCTTTTCTCCACACCTGCTCCTACATTTATTATTTGTAGACTTTTAGTTGATGGTCCTTCTGATCTGTGTGAGATGATACTTCATTGTAGTTTTGATTCGCATTTGTCCAATGATGAGCAATGTTGAGCATCTTTTCATGTGCCTGTTGGCCATTTGTATGTCTTCTTTGGAGAAATGAAGGAATGTTCTAGTTCTGTAAAAAATGTCATGGGTAAATTGATTGCATTAAACTGTAGATTACTTTGGATAGTGTGGCCATTTTAATAATATTAATTCTTCCAATCCAGTCTATGGTATATCTTACTATTTTTTTAATCATCTTCATTTCCTTTATCAATGTTTTACAATTCTCAATATATAAGTCTTTCACCTCCTTGGTCAGGTTTATTCCTAAGTATTCTATTCTTTTTGGTTTAAATTTTAAAAGGAATTTTTTTTTTTACTTTCTCTTTCTATATTTCTTTGTTAGTGTAAAGAACTACAAGTGGTTTCTGTATGTGAATTGTTTTTAAAATTTCATTTATTTATTTATGGCTGTGCTGGGTCTCCATTGCTGTGTGAGCGTTTCTCTAGTTGTGGTGCACATGCTCCCGTTGCAGTGACTTCTCTTGTTGCAGAACGTGGGCTCTAGGGTGCTCAGGCTGCAGTAGCTGTGGCACGTGGGCTCAGTAAGGGAGGCTCCCAGACTCTAGAGCACAGGCTCAGTAGCTGTGGGGAATGGGCTTAGTTGCTCTCCGGCATAGGGGAGCTTCCTGGATCAGGATCAGACCTGTGTCTCCTGTGTTGGCAGGTGGAATTTTTACCACTGAGCCACCGGGAGCCTTCTATATGTTAAATCTTGTATCCTGCTACCTTGCTGAACTCATTTATCAACTCTAGTAGTTTTGTGTGGAGTCTTTAGGGGTTTTATATATATATAGTATAATGTTATCTGCATATATGACAATTTTACCTCTTCCCTTTCAGTTTAGATACCTTGCATTTATTTTTCTTGTCTGATTGCTGTGGCTAGGACTTCCAATACCATGTTGAATAGAAGTGGTAAGAGTGGGAGTCCTTGTCTTGTTCTAGATTTCACAGTTGAGTATTATGTTGGCTGTAGTTTGTCATAAGTAGCTTTAATTTAATTATGTTGGATATGTTCTCTCTGTACCCACTTTGGCAAAAGTTTTTTTTTTTTAATCATGAATGAATGTTGAATTTTATCAAATGCTTTTTCTGCATCTATTGAGGTGATCTTGTGGTTATTGTCATTTCTTCATGTATCACATTGATTTGAGTCAACACATCTGTTCTCTATGTCTGCATCTCTATTCCTGCCCTGCAAATAGATTCATCAGTAATACTTTTCTATATTTTATATGTGTGTGTGTGTGTTAATATGTGATATTTGTTTTTCTCTCTCTGACTTACTTTATTCTGTGTAACAGGCTCTGTGTTCATCCACCTCACTAGAACTGACTCAGATTTGTTCCTTTTCATGGCTGAGTAATATTCCATTGTATATATGTACTAAAACTGTTTCATCCATTCATCTGTTGATGGACCTGTAGGTTGCGTCTGTGTCCTGGCTATTGTAAATAGTGCAGAAAACATCGGTGGGGGGGGGGGTGTTTGTTTTAGTTGTTAAGTCATATCTGACTCTTTGCAACCCCATGGACTGTAGCTTATCAGACTTCTTTGTCCATAGAATTTCCCAGGCAAAGCATACAGGAGTGGGTTGACATTTCCTTCTTCTGGGGATCTTCCCAACCCAGGGATCAAACCTGCATCTCCTTTGGATCAATTCTTTACCACTGGCAGGTGGATTATTTACCACTGAGCCAACTGGAAAGCCCTGAACATTGGGATATATGTGTCTTTTTCAGTCATGGTTTTCTCAGGGTCTTTGCTGGGTCTTCATGGCTGCATGTGGGCTCTTCTCTAGTTGTGGTATGTGGGCTTCTTACTGTGGCAGCTTCTTGTGTTGCAGAGTGCGGGCTCGATAGTTGTGGCACACAGGCTTAGTTGCTCCACGGCATGTGGGATCTTCCCAGACCAGGGATTGAACTGGTGTCCCCTGTGTTGCAAGGTGGATTCTTAACCACTGAACCACCAGAGAAGCCCACCACTTTAATCATTAGTCTTTATAAAGTTTCCCTTGCCCTATTTTATTTTTTCTCCTTCATTCTTAATCCCTCCTACCATTTCCCATTTTCATGTAAGTATCTGTTTTTGTGCTGAGTTTATTTTCCTGGATATATGGATATATCTTTGTAAAATATATTAGTTTGTGTGTAATGTGTTTTTAGTTTACACAATGGTAATATGCTGTTGAGCCCATTCTGTTATTTAATTTTTTTTCCACTCAGCACTCTTTTTAAGTTTTTTATTGCTATATGCCCATCCAGTTCTTCCTTTTATCTAATACACAGTATTCCACACTGTGCTCTAACCACACTTTATTCATCTATTCNAATGTGTTTTTAGTTTACATAATGGTAATATGCTGTTGAGCCCATTCTGTTATTTAATTTTTTTTCCACTCAGCACTCTTTTTAAGTTTTTTATTGCTATATGCCCATCCAGTTCTTCCTTTTATCTAATACACAGTATTCCACACTGTGCTCTAACCACACTTTATTCATCTATTCCCTTGCTAATGGACACCTACGTCACCTAACCTTGTGTATGTTTCTTGAATATACCCCTGGCCAGAGTTTTTCTGGAATACTTACCTAGGAGTGAGTTTGTTAGATCACAGAGTATATGCATACATAATTTAAATAAGTGCCACCTGATTGTTCTTCAAAATGGTGGCTCTGGTGTACACTTACACTTGAAGAACATCAGAGTTCCTGTTTCCTTACAACCTTGCCTGCACTTGATATTTCCAAGCTTTTTAATTGCTCTAAGTTTTGTTATTTTGGTAGGTATAAATGATATTTCATTGTTTTAATTTATATTTTATAAATATTGGTGATGTTAAGCATTTCCTCATTTACTTAGTTTTCAACTTTTATGAATTGCTGTTTCATATCCCTTGATAGTTTTAATATTTTCTATTTCTTCTTTTATTTTGTAATCATCTGACTGTTTATTTCATCTGCAATGTAGAGATGACATTTTGAAGAGAAATTCTTAAGTCTGATTAACTGGAAAAGGTCAGTTTTCATTCCAATTCCAAAGAAAGGCAATGCCAAAGAATGCTCAAACTACCGCACAATTGCACTCATCTCACACGCTAGTAAAGTAATGCTCAAAATTCTCCAAGCCAGGCTTCAGCAATATGTGAACCGTGAACTCCCTGATGTTCAAGCTGGTTTTAGAACAGGCAGAGGAACCAGAGATCAAATTGCCAACATCCGCTGGATCATGGAAAAAGCAAGAGANAACTGAACTGAACTGAAGACTGCCAGAATACCACATACTGTTTGGCTTAAACCACAGATATTTATTTTCTCATGGTTCTGGAGGCTAGAAGCCCAAGATCAAGGTGTTGGCAGATTTAGCTTCTTTTTCAGCCTCTCTTTGCCTTATAGAAGGCTGCCTTCTTGCTGTATCCTCATTTGGTCATCTCTCTGTCTGAATTGTCTATGTCCTGATCTTCTCTTCTTACAAGGAGAACCTTCATATTGAATTAGGGTCTATCCTAATGAGCTTATTAACCTCAGTTACTTTTTTAAAGATGCTTTTTCCAAAAACAGTCTCATTCTGAGGTACTAGGGGGTTAGGACTTCAACATATGAATTAGGTAGGTGATGGGGGACAACACAATTCAGTCCATCACACCAAACCGGTACAATTTTATCATATGGCTTGTGCCTTTGGGTTCTTGTTTAAGTATTTCCCTTTCTCATGGTCACAAAGATAGTTTCCTATGCTGTATTGCTTTTCATTTTGCTATTTGAGTTGATTCTTTCAAAGAGGGTTTGCATATAATAGATTTTTCTCAGTCCATAAAATATCCCAAATTACCTTTGTTTTGTCATTATGCTTGAATGCTAGCTCACTGAATAGAGAACTGTAGCCTTAAAATAATTTTTCCTGAGAACTTTGAAGATATTACTTGATTGCCTTCTAAATCCATTGTTACCATGAGAAGTCTGATACCAATCTGATTCCCATCCCTTTATAGGAAACCTGTTTTTACTTCCTGGAATAAGATTTCCCTTTTTTCCTTTGGAAATTTGACTAAGGTGCTTCTGGGTATGCGGTTCTTTTTTGTAATTTTGTTAGGTACTTTGTTCTTTCCAAGATAGTTTCCTTTATCTTGGAAAATTTTTATTATCCTTCATCCCATTCTCTGTTTTATGAATTAGCTTCTCAGATGGACCTTTTCTTCTGTATAAGACATTTATTAAATCTTTTATTTAATTATCATACTTTAAAATTACAAAATTAGTAACAGTGTCTCTTCCATAATGACCTAATTTTGTCTTAAAATGAAAGCCTTTTGAATTCCTTAGAAGACATTAATTATTCTTTTTTTTTAAATTATTCTATTTAAAGTTTTTATTCTTTTGGTTAAATGACCTCTCTTTTTTCCAGATGCTGGTTCTTCTTTTATATTTCATAACTTTCTTTCATGGTGCTAATTTTCCTCAAATATTAGGAAGTGCCTGACTGTACATCTCTTGAATGGTTCCCAGTCTGAACCTTAGAACCCAGGTTCTGGTTTCTGGAGTTCTTTCTTGTAACTGTGGGAAGGGCCAGGACCTGAGTTCAGCTAGAGTGTACCTCAGTTCATCTTCCTACATGTGGGGGCTCTCTGTCTGCCCAGAAGATCACTGCTTAGCACCCACACTTAGGACCATGGCTCATCCTTTAGCTAACTCCTCCTTTTTTCCTTGCACAGACCTTTCACAGATTCCTTTCAGACCCTTGTCATCAGAGTTGTTCTTGCCACATGGTGTTCCACCCATATTATTGCTTATTTCATTTTAATGTAACCTTCTCAATATAGTATCATTAACATGTGGAAGGGGTCCCATTGGTCAGGGCAAAGGTGAGTGGTCCCTGCATAGGATCCAGACCCAGCAGATGCTTTGCTTTATTAAGTTGAACTCAGCTCTTTATTGGCTCCTCTTTGTCTGATGATTTCGAGAATGAAATCACTCTGCAGCCTCCTTCTCACTTGTCTCTCCTGAATTCACTGTCTTAATGCATTCTATTTCTACTAATATAACAAATAGTATTTTCAAATCCTCTGATGGAATATCTTTTATGTACATTTTTCTCTTCTAAAACAGTTGGTTTGCCTTCTGACCAATACTGACTGCCCTGTAGTTCTGAGGCTCACAAGAGCTTGCATAGTACAAAGTCAGAAAGAAGATTAGTGTGGCTGATATATAGTGAGTGAGGGCCAGGGTAGCTGGAGAAGTAGGCAGAGGCGATCAGAGTTCATCAGGCAGGATCTCCAAAGCCTGGCCAAGGAGTTTGAATTTTGTTCCGAGCACAGAGGGCGTGTTACCCGATGCATGTCACAGCTGGTTCCTCTTTCTAGTTAGCACTGAAGCTTAGGACCAAGGAGTGCCCGCTCTGGGAGACACTCTGCTGCACACGGTGGGTGGCAGACGCAGACCCTGGCCTCCCGGGAGTCAGTCAGTGCTCTCACCAATCTCCGTTCTTTTCTCTTATATTTCAGAGGTCGTGTTCTCATCTTATCCTGGATTTTCAACCTCAGAGGTAGGAAATGCCTACTTTATATTTGTGTCCTTGCATTAGAACATTAGTTTTAGTAAACAAAAATAAGTTGACGGAGCCATGAGAGGCATTTGTGTATATAACACTGAGGAAGCCCATTCACTGAACGCGTATTTCCTGAGTCCCGACCATGTGCCAGGTGCTATGCTGGCCTATGGAGATGTAGGGCACTCAGCCGACAGGTCCCAGGCCTCGCACAACCCACAGACCAGCTTCCATTGTTCTTCAGTGGGAATGATTCCTGCCTCAAGTGATCAAGCTGGCATTGAACTGAGGCTGCCACTAGGATGAAGCCCAGTAGTTCCTTAACAAGAACTCCCACCCCAAAGCTAGAGCGATCCTGGCCAAACACACTGCCATCTGGGATCTAATCCTTAGTGTCACAGGCTTAGACACTTGATTTTTGTCAGCACAGAAAATTGTCTTTTTTCTTAGGGTGGATGCTCACTAAACAAGTTCAGAAAAACTGACACACTAATATTTATCTATTTATTCACTTACTCATTTATAGTAAGAAGTACCATTATGCAGTTAGGCAACCTGCATCCTTGGGTCACAACTCAGTATACCCCCCTCCCCACAGATGCAACTGGTTGAGAAATTATATCAATTGCTATATTATTGCCACTTAACAAGCCAACACAGTTGTTGACTTCAAACAATGGCAATTTATTATTTCTCACAATTAGTTGAGTTGGTTAGGTGGTTCTACTGGTGTTTAGCTAGGGCACATTCCTGTAGCCGGCAGGTTATCTGGGAGCTGGACTCATAAACAGCTGACAGGACTTGTCATCTTTATGTTATCTGTTCATCCTGGACTTCTTTGCAGCATGGTGGCATTAGACTTCCAAGAGCAAGGTTCTGAAATTCAGGCAACGGCATTTTCTGTTGATCAAAGCAAGTCATAGGCCAGTATAATACTGCAGTGCAATTCTGATGCTAGCCACCTGGAATTAGCATGAGCCCACAGGAGCAGAGTCTCCAACAAGACTGCCTTCACTTTAGGCACTACTTGCAAGTGGTGGGGTTCCTGGACTATTTGTAATGGCAATAAATTCTACAGCTGCCACGATCCCCTCAGGCTCAGTAATTTGCTAGAATGACTCATAGAACTCAGGAGACCATTATACTTCTGATTACAAATTGACTATAAAGGGTGCAAATCAGGACCAGCCAAATGAAAAGATGCACAGTGAGGGCTGGGAAGGTTCGAAACATAGAGCCTCTTTGCCCTCTCACTGTGGAATGAATGTGTGACACACTCCCAGCACAGCTGATGGGTTCACCAGCCAGGTGGCTCACCAGAGCCTCAGTGGCCAGGACTTTCATTGGAGTTTCATTGCATGGCCATAATTGATAGAACCATCAGCTACATGATTGCACTCGATCTCTAGCCCCTCTCACCTCCCCAGAGGTCAGGCTGGCTCAAACCCCAGTCCTCTGGTTGTCTTTATATGGTTGTCTTTATAGTATGGCCAGCCCCCATCCTAAGTCATCTCATTAGTGTGAACTCAGGTATGATCCAAGGGGTTATGAATAACAAAGACATTCCTATCACTCTAGAGATTCCAAAGGTTTTAGAAGCTCAGTGCCAAAAACCCAGGACAAAGACCGGACAAATTCTTTATTGTGCAGCAGCCAGTCTGGTCTGAATGGGAGGAGCAGCCAGGTCACTCTGCATAAAGTTGTGCCTAATGGATAGAAGGGCTTGTGGCCATAGANTACCTGTTCATCCTGGACTTCTTTGCAGCATGGTGGCATTAGACTTCCAAGAGCAAGGTTCTGAAATTCAGGCAACGGCATTTTCTGTTGATCAAAGCAAGTCATAGGCCAGTATAATACTGCAGTGCAATTCTGATGCTAGCCACCTGGAATTAGCATGAGCCCACAGGAGCAGAGTCTCCAACAAGACTGCCTTCACTTTAGGCACTACTTGCAAGTGGTGGGGTTCCTGGACTATTTGTAATGGCAATAAATTCTACAGCTGCCACGATCCCCTCAGGCTCAGTAATTTGCTAGAATGACTCATAGAACTCAGGAGACCATTATACTTCTGATTACAAATTGACTATAAAGGGTGCAAATCAGGACCAGCCAAATGAAAAGATGCACAGTGAGGGCTGGGAAGGTTCGAAACATAGAGCCTCTTTGCCCTCTCACTGTGGAATGAATGTGTGACACACTCCCAGCACAGCTGATGGGTTCACCAGCCAGGTGGCTCACCAGAGCCTCAGTGGCCAGGACTTTCATTGGAGTTTCATTACATGGCCATAATTGATAGAACCATCAGCTACATGATTGCACTCGATCTCTAGCCCCTCTCGCCTCCCCAGAGGTCAGGCTGGCTCAAACCCCAGTCCTCTGGTTGTCTTTATATGGTTGTCTTTATAGTATGGCCAGCCCCCATCCTAAGTCATCTCATTAGTGTGAACTCAGGTATGATCCAAGGGGTTATGAATAACAAAGACATTCCTATCACTCTAGAGATTCCAAAGGTTTTAGAAGCTCAGTGCCAAAAACCCAGGACAAAGACCGGACAAGTTCTTTATTGTGCAGCAGCCAGTCTGGTCTGAATGGGAGGAGCAGCCAGGTCACTCTGCATAAAGTTGTGCCTAATGGATAGAAGGGCTTGTGGCCATAGACGCCAGAGATTATTGGCAGGTTGCTTAGTGTCAGGTCCCAATTGTGTACCATCTGAGAATACAGAGTGATTTGAATGGATGGAACTTTTAGTGGCCCCTCTATCAACATCAAATACATCCCCCTCTAAGACAGGGCCCTCTGTGACCCCAGCAGAGCCAGTCATGCCCTCAGGTCAGGACCTTCCTGGCCCTGGATAGGGCTAGATAACTCCCAAGCCTGTCTGGTTTTTTCTTCTCTGAGCTTCAGTCTGACTTACCCTCTTTGGCTCACATGGTCTCCCTCCAGATCGGGAATGGCACAGCTGAGGAGATCCTTAACAGACTGCCACCACCTTCCCCTCCAGCCTCTGGGAGACTGCATTCCAGTTCCCCTGAGAGGAGAGTTCCCAAGCCCCATCACTGGTTTTTGTCTTACTCTCACCCATGACTCATCCACTTGTGGCTGTACAAGGTGGAGCCCAGCAAGAAACAAAATACTTGGCCCAAAGTAGGTGCTCCACAAATGGTCATTGAATGAGCAGGTGAAATATAAGTGACTTGCTCAAGACTACACAGCAGTTAATGGCACCTAGATGAATCAAGTTCATCTGAAGCCACTCATTAGTCCAGCATCTACCCTGTGATTTCCTTTGGCTCCATCTAACTCAAGGAATCAGCAAGTAAACTGAGTTTGGCATAGTTAATCCAGCAACTTCCATTTTCAACTTGATCGTCATCTAGGACTTAGCTGCTGTTTTATCCTGGAATGAAGAACCCTCCACTGTAGGATTGGATGAGTGCATCAGAGCAGTAGTTCAAGGCTCAGCTCACTCCTGCTCTGTCTCCTCACCAGGAAGAGTCCCCTTAATGATGCGAGCATGCACCTGCCCTTTTGCTTTCTGGAGAAATCTTAACTGTATAGAAGGGCACGTTCAGGATAAGCCACTATAAGGCAGAAGGTGGGAGGTGAGCAGGGAGCTTCTGCTGTCTGCCCTGCTGCTGTGTCATTCTTTGGCTTCGGAGAACTTGAGACTGGAACTTTGGGTACCCAAGAACGAACGAACTGTGTGACATCAGAGAACTTGGAGCCAGAACTCGAGGCCCTTGGTGCCATCCCCTCCTTAGGACCCCAGAAGCCTCCTTTGGGCCAGCCCCTCTGTAATGGTCATTCTTTCCACCACCCTCCCTAGGAAGGGTCTGTTGGTCCACCTCTGTATCACCAGGGCGCTTTGACTTTGACTCTTTTCCTTCCAAGAGGACCAAAGTATGTGCACTTCCGCCCATATTCGAGATTCTTCCTGTGAAGTCACTGAAGGCAAGGAACCAGACGCTGGCCCCACCCTTCCCAGAGCTGAGATACCTTAGCCTGGCCTACAACAAGGTGACTCTTGGCTTCTCTACCTCTTTCCCCAGGAGCAGATGGGAGGGTGGGGTGTGAATTGCTCTGGCCTGAAAGCTAGCCCTCCCGTTCCCTGCATCGGCAGAATGCAGGTTCAGGAATTCTCAGGGTGGGGGTTCTCAGGGTTGGGGAAACAGAAGACAAGCAGGCAGAGGCAGGAGTCCATCGATTCAGTCACAGGTATTGATTTACCACTCACCATGTGCCAGGCTTTGTGCTGGGCACTGGGGATACAATTGCATGGAGAGATTTGACCTCTGCCCTTGTAGAGCTCATCACCTACAGGGAAGACTGAGAGCGAACAAATAATCACAGTATAAACACGCCCAGTGTTGCGAAGACATTCACAGTGCTATGAAGTATGTGAAGGGTAGGTCTCACCTCATATTAGGGACCAGGGAAGGTACTCTTGAGAGTGGTGTTTAAGCTGAGATGGAAATCAGGGAGCTTAGTGAGGTGAAGATTGAGGGTTGAGTGACTTGAGACATGTTTAAACCTAAGAGAACAGCAGATGTAAAGTCCATAGAACAGATTTAATATGTGTTTCGTTGACAAGTTTTATGTTAACATGTTTTTCCATGTCCTATAAAACTTCCTGTAAGCCCCACTAATTGAGTCCTACTCAGGTGTGAAATGCCAGCAACTTTTAAGAAACCTGGCTTACATTGCTCCTGAGGCAAGCAGTTAGTACAGCCAAACTCCCCAGGTATTTTCCTCTAAGAGTTACAATTTTAGTCATAACATATAGGTCTTTGATCCATTTTGAGCTAATTTTATATATGGTGTGAGGTAGGGGTCCAGCTTCATTCTTTTGTATGTGGATATGCAGTTTTCTTAACACCTTTTATTGAAAAGACTGTTTTTGCCATTGGTCTGTTCATCCTTGTCAAAAATCAGTGGACCGTAGATGTATCAATATTATGGATTATCCTATTGTTCTTGAAACTGGTAATTTTCATCTTTTCTATTTATCGATCCAAAATAGAAGTTACCCTTTTATTGACCTAAAAAAAATAACTAGCTACTGCTTTCTTTTGATCTCTCTATTGTCTGTCTACTATTTCATTGATTTTTGCTTATAATTTTATTTCTCTCCTACTCACAATGAGTTTAATTGACTCTTTTTCCTAGATTCCTAAGTAGTATAATTTTAGATATTGATGTAGACCTTTCTTCTTTTTAATATAAGCAACTATAAATATCTTCTTTAAACACTGTTGGAGCTGCATTCAATAAATTTTGTGTTTTGATTTTCATTCAATTAAAACATATTTAATTTTTTTGTGATTTCTTCTTTGACCTATGGTTTGTTTAGAAGTGAGTGTTTAACTTCCAAATATATGGGGCTCTTCCAGATAACTTATATTTGTCGAGTTCTAATTTAATTCTTTTGTAGTCAGATAACATAATCTGTAAGATTTCATCCTTCTGAAATGTATTGAAACTTATTTTATGGTCCACCCTATATTCTAGGTTGGTGAATGTTCTGTGTGCACTTAGGAAAAAAATGTATATTCTGCATTTTGCGGGGATAGTGTTCTATAAAAAGTTATTGTGGTTGCTACAACAGCGAAGTTGAGTAGTTACAGTGGAGGTTGGATGGCCTGCAGAGCCTAAAAGATTTATTATCTGGCCTTTGACAGAAGTTTGCTGACCTCTGGTCTAGATGATCAAAGTCAGAGTCCTTCAAGGCCTACTCTGAATCTCTTTCTCCTCTTCCTCTGTATTTTCTCCTGAGACTGGCTTCACATATCCATTGCCTATGACCAATGCCTCATAAACTTTTAACTCCTTATTGTACCCCAGACCTACATGAATTTCTACTTGGAAGTCTAAAAGGTACCTCCAAAGTAGACATATCCAAAGTGAATTAATGATCTTACCAATTCAAATTTGAATGTTCTTCCATTGTTCTGTATCTTAGTCAATAGCTGAGTTACTTGAGCTGTTGACTCCATTCAGCTACTTGAGCCAAACACTGGTTGTCATCTTTGATACTTCTCTCTCCTGTACATCCCTCCTCCCCACACACATCTAATCCATTTCCCAGTCTTGTCAAATTTAGGTCTTCATATTTTTTATGGAAGTATAGTTGACTTACAATATTGTGTTAATTTTAGGTGTACAGCATAGTGATTCAGTATTTTTGCAGATCATATTCCATTATAGGTTATTACAAGATAATGAGTATAATTCCCTGTGCTATGTAGTATATCCTTGTTGCTTATCTATTTTGTATATAATAGTTTATATCTCTTAATCCCACAACCCTAATTTTCCTTGCTTCCTTCTCCCCTTTGTTTGTTTTCTGTATCTGTGAGATTTTCTGTTTTGCATATACATTCAGTTTTATTTTTTAGATTCCAGTATAAGTGATATGATATAGTATTTGTCTTTCTCTGACTTACTTCACTAAGCATATTTCCTAGGTCCATCCATGTAGCTGCAAATGGCATTATTTCATTTTCTTTATGGCCAATACCACCAATTTACATTCCCTCCAACAGTGTACAAGGTTTCCCTTTCTCCACATCTTCTCCAACATTTGTTATTAGTAGACTTTTTGATGATAGCCATTCTGACAATGTGAGGTGATATTTCATTGTGGTTTTGATTTGCATTTCTCTAATAATTAGTGATGTTGAGCATATTTCATGTGACCTTTGGCGTTTTGTATATCTTTGGGAAAATGTCTATTAAAATCTTCTGCCCAAGTACTATTTACAATAGCTAGAACATGGAACCAACCTAGATGTCCTTCAACAGCTGAGTGGATAAAGAAACTGTGGTACATATGTTCAATGGAATACTACTCAGCCATAAAAAAAAACACGTATGAGTCAGTTCTAATGAGGTGGATGAACCTAGAGCCTATTATGCAGAATGAAGTAAGTCAGAAAGAGAAATATAAATATCATATACTGATGCATATATATGGAGTCTAGAAATATGCTACTGATGAATTTATTTTCAAGGCAGCAATGGAGAAACAGACTTAGAGAACAGCCCTATGGACATGGCAGAAGGAGAGGAGGGAGAGGGTGAGATGTATGGAGAGAGTAAAATGGAAACTTACAATACCATATTAAAATAGCCAGTGGGAACTTGCTGTATGACTCAGGGAACTCAAAACAGGGGCTCTGTGATAAAGTATAAGGGTGGGATAGGGAGGGAGGTTCTGGAGGGAGGGGACATGGCTGATTCTTGTATGACAGAAAACCACAAAATTCTGTAAAGCAATCATCCTTCAGTTAAAAAAGTAAAGTGGCAGAAAGCAAGACAAAAACCTTCTGCCCACTTTTCAACTGGATTATTTGGTTTTATTTTTGATAATGAGTTGTATGAGCTGTTTGTTTTAGATATTAACCCTTTGTCAGTTGCATCATGTGCAAATATTTTCTTCCATTCCACAGATTGCCTTTTTGTTTTATCAGTGGTTTCTTTTGCTGTGAAGCTTTTAAGTTTAATTAGACTTCATCTGTTTATTTTTGCTCTTTGTTTGGCCTTAGAAAATGCAAAAAAATATTGCTATAATTTATGTCAAAGAGTGTTCTGATTTCAGGTCTTAAATTTAGGGGATGAAACTGTTTTGAGTTTTATTTTTGTATATGTTGTAAGAGAATGTTCTTTTTTTTTTTTTTTTTTTGTTATGGCATGCAGTTTGTGGGATCATAATTTTCCAGCCAAGGTCTAAGTAACCTGGGCCCTTGACAGTAAAAGCATGGAGTCCTAAACACTACATAGCTAGGGAATTCCCAAGAGAATGTTCTAATTTTTTTTTTTTTCACGAAGCTGTCCAGTTTTCCCAGCATCACTTATTAAGGAGACTGTCTTTTTTCCAGTGTATATTCTTGCCTTCTTTGTCATGGATTGACTGTAGGTGTGTGGCTTTATTTCACAGCTCTTTATTCTGTTCCATTGATGTCCATGTTTTTGTGACAGCACCACACGGTTTTTATGACCATAGCTTTACAGTATAGTCTGAAGTATGAGAGGATTATACCTCCAGCTTTGTTTTTTTTCCTCAGGACTGCTTTGGCAATTCTGTGTCTTTTTTGATTTCATATAAATTTTAGTATTATTTCTTCTAGTCTTCAGAAAAAAGTAATAGGCATTTTGATAGGGATTGCATTAAATTTATAGATTGTTTTGGGTAGTATGTCCATTTTAATAACAATAAGATATCATGGGATATCTTTTCATTTCACTGAATCATCTTTAAATTCCTTCATCAAAGTTTTATAATTTTCCTAATACAAGTCTTTCATATCCTTGGTTAAGTTTATTCCTAGGTATTTTTTGGGTGTGATTTTAAAAAAAATTTTTAATTGAAGTATGCTTGCTGTACAATGTTATATTAGTTCAGTTCAGTTCAGTCGCTCAGTCATGTCCGACTCTTTGCAACAGGGTGGTGTCATCTGCATATCTGAGGTTATTTATATTTCTCCTGGCAATCTTGATTCCAGCTTGTGCTTTTTCCAGCCCATTATATAAGTTACAGGTGTACAGTATAGTGATTCATAGTTTTTAAAGGTTGTACTTCACTTGAATTACTATAAAATAATGCCTATATTCCCTGTGTTGTACACTATATCCTTGTAACTTATTTCATACTTAAGGGTTTACACATCTTTCTTCTCTACACCTATATTTCTCCCTTCCCTCTCCCCACTGGTCGCTGCTAGTTTGTTCTCTATCTATAAGTGTGCTTCTTATTCACCCATTTCCTGTATTTTTTAGATTGCACATATAAGAGATATCATACGGTATTTTCTTTCTCCATCGCACTTATTTCACTTAGAATAATACTCCCCAAATCCATCTGTGTTGCTGCAAATGGCAAGATTTTCTTTTTATGGCTAAGTATTAGTCCATCGTATATATCTGTGATTCACGTCTTCTTTGTCCATTCATCTGTTGATAGCCACTTAGGTTGCTTCCATATCTTGGCTGTGGTAAATAATACTGCTGTGAACATTGGGATGAATGTACCTTTTCAAATTACTGTTGTTGTTTTTTTTCAGATATTTATCCAGGAGTAGAATTGCTGGGTTAATGGTAGTAAATGGTTCCTTCTAGTGTATTTTTCATTTCAGTTATTGCATTCTTCATCTTTGGTTGTTCGTTGTATTTTCTAATTCTTTGTTTAAAAACTTCCAACTTTTCCTCTGTGGATCCATTCTTTGTCTGAGTTATTTGGTCATCCTTATGATCGTTACCCTGAACTCTTTCTCAGGTAGATTGCCTATATCCACTTAGCTTTTCTTCTGAGATTTTACCTTGTTCCTTCACCTGGAACATGTTCCTATTTCACCTCATTTTGCCTAAATTGCTGTTTCTATTTTAATAGATTTGGCAGGCTGATTCTGTTTCTTTTCTGGTAGGTTCTGGTCCTTGTCATCAATGGTCGTTCTGTAAATAGTTGTGATTTTGATGTGCCTGTGAGAAGAGGTGAGCCCAGGGTCTTTCTCCTCCACCATCTTGGCCAATCCCTGGTCTGGAACAGATGTTCTTTGTATGGGGGTACCATGTGTTGGCTGGGTGTCCCCAGTGTCTCTGAGGTGAGAGCTGCATCTGAGGTGGACAGCAGCCCGGTCTTTGCTCAGGGGGTGCTGGCCTCTGTGACAGAGGGTGTGACTGGTGTTGGATTAGCTGGCACTCCCAGCAGAGACAGAGGCTACTCTGTCAGGGGGCAGGCTCTGCTGCCTAGTTGCAGCATAGAAACCTTGAGGGCAGGCTGACTCTGTTCCCTTTAAGTGTGTGTGGTTTTCCTTCTCCCACACTGGGGCCTTTGCCCTGAAGGAGGGGCGTGCACAAGTAAGTGGGGCTCCTGTGCTTTACAGAGGTCCAGCGCTGTGCCTGTGTAGGCGTCTGCAGTTCTACTCAGCTGCAGTCCAAGTTGCATCTTTCCCTCCGTTATGGTTGGCCCAGATCTAGTGCACAATTGTAGCACAGAGTGGGCAGGGCTGGCGCCTTCACTAGGCTGGGACTGGGAATCTCGGTGGGAACTGAAGCGCTGCTCAAGCTGTAGGAAGTTGGGCTGCCTCTGTGTAAGTGCCAGCAGTGGCCACCATTGCCCACCAGGCCCACCGCACCACCTCTGCATCCCTAAATGGATTCTTTTCCTAGAACCTGACTGCCCTAGATCCACTGCTGGCCTGGGGTGTTCACTCAGCTCAGATTGAGTGTGGCAAGGCGGCAGCTGCTAGGGGAGACCACCCCCTGCCCTGTCTAGGGGTGAGCCAGCACCCACCCCCTCCTCACCAATGTAGTCTGGGCTTCAGCCTTTCTCCAGCCTATCCCAGCATTTCTCCAAACAGCCACGGGGTTTGCCCTTTCTGTGTAGGACCCCAGGACCGGACACCCTGTCACTCCCTGGGATAGTATCCACCATGCCATCTCTCTCTTCCTCTTGGTCCCCTCCCAGGGATACAGGTCCTGATCAAGTGCCTTTCTTCTCATCCTGCCTGATCATGTGGGAGTCTCTCTTGTAGCCTTGGTGGTTTCGGAGCTCTTCTGCCAGATTCCATAACATTTTCCATGAAAATTGTTCCATGTGTAGATATAGTTTTGATGTGTTTGGGGGGTTGGGGGAGGTGAGCTCCATGTCCTCTACTCTGTCATCTGCATCCCCCTCCTGAAGCAATAGCCTAGGTCTTCATATTTCTAAAAATTCATCTAATAGGTTCTCTGTGGACCAACATCTTTAATAAACTTTGGTCTGGCCCATACTTGCACCTCCAGTCTCATTTTGCACCAACCACCCTTTCTCTCTGCCTTCAGTCACACTAGTCTATGGGGTCACACAGAGTCGGACACGACTGAAGTGACTTAGCAGCAGCAGCAGCCTTCTTTAATTCCATCCAACAGGGTTTCTCCTCTTTGCTGTGGTATCTTTCACACATTCTTCTTTGTATGGAATGTTTCTTCTCTGCATTAGAGGAAGTAATGCTACCTGCTGTGACAAACTAAAAATGTCAATGAACGCAAAAGTGTATTTCTTGCTTTTACAAAACCCATTGTGGATATTCCTGGCTGGTAGGTGGCCTTTCACGCGATTCTTCAGAGACCCAGGTCTCTTCTGGCCATAGCTCTGTCATCCCATAGGACCTTAAGAGAACTTTACTGAATCCTGTGCAACTGGTCAAGTGGCTCAGTGGTAAAGAATCCACCTGCTGATGCAGGAGACGTAGGTTCAATCCCTGGGTCAGGAAGATCCGCTGGAGCAGGAAATGGCACCCCACTCCAGTACTCTTGCCTGGAAAATCCCATGGACAGAGGAGCCTGGCAGGCTACAGTCCATGGGGTCGCAAAGAGTCAGACACGACTTAGCAACTGAGCATGTGTGCGCACAACTGGTGGGAAGATAGTTGAGTGAGGAGAGGGTCCTGCAGCAGGTTTTGAATGGGCTGTGCCTGGAAATGGCATTGCCCATTTATCACTTCCACGCAGGTGGCATTGGCTAGAACTGAGTCATAGGCCCACGTCTAGCTGCCTAGGAAGCAAGAAGAATCAGTCTAGCTGTATGCCCAGAAACTAGAGGGAAAGTTTCGACTAATACCGAGGCTGCTTTGACACGTACTGCATCCCCCACTGCATTCACTCATTGCCTCCTGCCATCCTTCGGATCTCAGGGACGCCCCCTCTTAGCTCTGTGACTAGGCCAGCCCACCCTGGTGCCTCATGTGCCTCTCTTCTGCGGCACTGGTCACTGTTGTGAATGTATGCTTCTCTGGGTTACTCTTCAGTGCTTATTTCGCACCAGGTACTATTTCTCCAGGATAGAAACTGTATCTCTATCACTCAGTCCCAGCCCAGAGCTTGGTACATAAAGTCATTCAGTAAATATTTGTTGATGGAAGGAACCAAAATGAAAGACACTGAATAGGTAATTGCCCCAGGGGCATCTGGCACTACCCAGTGAGGCTCCAGAGGAAGTCAGACTGAGCTACCACCCACTCCTGGCGCTTGGTGCTCTCTGTGGGCCCCAAATCTGACTAAACACCTTCCANGGAAGGAACCAAAATGAAAGACACTGAATAGGTAATTGCCCCAGGGGCATCTGGCACTACCCAGTGAGGCTCCAGAGGAAGTCAGACTGAGCTACCACCCACTCCTGGCGCTTGGTGCTCTCTGTGGGCCCCAAATCTGACTAAACACCTTCCAGTGTGTCGAGGCATCTGAGAGGCCACTGCGCAGCTCCCAACCGCTCTGACTCTATTTCACTGCTAACAGACACGCAGCCCAAGGTTGTCCCCAGATGTTCTCACCATTCCTCTCAACAAGGAGTGGTTTTTTGCCCTTCAGAGGCTGGCCTTATGGGGTAGAGTGGCCTCCGGGCCCCAGACAGCCACGGGTCTCCCTTACCTTACTGGCTGAGCTAATCGTTTTGATGCACGTGTCCCCCCGACCCCCTGTCCCCCAGCTCTCCCTTGATTAGTGCCCAGACAGGCTACAGTGAAAAAACTATCACTGCTGTTGACAGAGTGACGCATGTGTAGAGGTCACACTGAGCAAGGGGAAGTATCAGACAAATTGTATGCTGGAGTCAAAGTCAGTGCCTTGCCAAATTTCCAGGCTTCTTGTGACACAAGTACTACATATTACTTGTTCTTATTTTTGTCACCAACATCCTCAATACTTGGTATAAACTACATATCCAATATGGAGAAGGGGAAAAATTCTTAGGTTTCAATGTGAAACAGTGATGGTGAGATTTGGGCCAGGAGGGGCACAGGTATTCTGGGTGCAAACAGGTGAAATTGCAGAGACAAGACAGTCCCAGCAGTAAGTCCTGTCCCCAGCGGCCTCACTCCCCCAGCCCCACTCCCACCCCAGGCCTTGCAGGCATGCAGCCCTGCATTGCAGGGCACAGAAACAGTTGGGGAGAGGTGTGGGGTAGATGTGTATAAGAGACAGGTATATATCTGTGATTCACGTCTTCTTTGTCCATTCATCTGTTGATAGCCACTTAGGTTGCTTCCATATCTTGGCTGTGGTAAATAATACTGCTGTGAACATTGGGATGAATGTACCTTTTCAAATTACTGTTGTTGTTTTTTTTCAGATATTTATCCAGGAGTAGAATTGCTGGGTTAATGGTAGTAAATGGTTCCTTCTAGTGTATTTTTCATTTCAGTTATTGCATTCTTCATCTTTGGTTGTTCGTTGTATTTTCTAATTCTTTGTTTAAAAACTTCCAACTTTTCCTCTGTGGATCCATTCTTTGTCTGAGTTATTTGGTCATCCTTATGATCGTTACCCTGAACTCTTTCTCAGGTAGATTGCCTATATCCACTTAGCTTTTCTTCTGAGATTTTACCTTGTTCCTTCACCTGGAACATGTTCCTATTTCACCTCATTTTGCCTAAATTGCTGTTTCTATTTTAATAGATTTGGCAGGCTGATTCTGTTTCTTTTCTGGTAGGTTCTGGTCCTTGTCATCAATGGTCGTTCTGTAAATAGTTGTGATTTTGATGTGCCTGTGAGAAGAGGTGAGCCCAGGGTCTTTCTCCTCCACCATCTTGGCCAATCCCTGGTCTGGAACGGATGTTCTTTGTATGGGGGTACCATGTGTTGGCTGGGTGTCCCCAGTGTCTCTGAGGTGAGAGCTGCATCTGAGGTGGACAGCAGCCCGGTCTTTGCTCAGGGGGTGCTGGCCTCTGTGACAGAGGGTGTGACTGGTGTTGGATTAGCTGGCACTCCCAGCAGAGACAGAGGCTACTCTGTCAGGGGGCAGGCTCTGCTGCCTAGTTGCAGCATAGAAACCTTGAGGGCAGGCTGACTCTGTTCCCTTTAAGTGTGTGTGGTTTTCCTTCTCCCACACTGGGGCCTTTGCCCTGAAGGAGGGGCGTGCACAAGTAAGTGGGGCTCCTGTGCTTTACAGAGGTCCAGCGCTGTGCCTGTGTAGGCGTCTGCAGTTCTACTCAGCTGCAGTCCAAGTTGCATCTTTCCCTCCGTTATGGTTGGCCCAGATCTAGTGCACAATTGTAGCACAGAGTGGGCAGGGCTGGCGCCTTCACTAGGCTGGGACTGGGAATCTCGGTGGGAACTGAAGCGCTGCTCAAGCTGTAGGAAGTTGGGCTGCCTCTGTGTAAGTGCCAGCAGTGGCCACCATTGCCCACCAGGCCCACCGCACCACCTCTGCTTCCCTAAATGGATTCTTTTCCTAGAACCTGACTGCCCTAGATCCACTGCTGGCCTGGGGTGTTCACTCAGCTCAGATTGAGTGTGGCAAGGCGGCAGCTGCTAGGGGAGACCACCCCCTGCCCTGTCTAGGGGTGAGCCAGCACCCACCCCCTCCTCACCAATGTAGTCTGGGCTTCAGCCTTTCTCCAGCCTATCCCAGCATTTCTCCAAACAGCCACGGGNCAAAAAAAAAAAAAAAGGCAGCACTGGGAATGCAATACAGAATTATCTAGATCCACACTCTGCTCTGTGGGATAAGTCTGCCGTGACCTCACTCCCCACTTCCCAGCTGGAGAGGAGCGTGAAGCCGAACTGCAGAGCCCTCCCCCTCCCAGAACACACTGAATGCAGTAGCTGCCGTGTCAGTAGTGGAACCCACTGTCCAAGATGCAGCAGCTGGAGGCATTTTAGAATCCCGGGTCTCTGGAATGACACTAGGGAATTCTAATCTCTGCTCTACACTGTCTTCATTGCCTCGGGCAAATTCCTTAACCTCTCTGTGCCTCAGTTTCCTCATCTGTCAAATAGGCATAATATAGGTTTCTACCTCCTAGGGCTGGTGTGAGAATTAAGTAAGGTTATACATGTACATGAACAGTGCCTGGCACATAGAAGCCCCCAGTAAATGTTAGCTAACAAAATAATCTTATTTTCCCATCATGGCTCCAGGGGTCCCACCACTACTAAAAAGCTTCCTCCAGGAGCGGCTGGGAATCCACTTAATTCGAAGGAAGATAGTAAAGTCTAAGCATCATATATTGATGCCTCGGAAGGACTCTCGGAAGGTAAGGCTTCATAGGCAGGACCCCCAAGCCCAGAGGGAGTGGAGCCTATTCTAATGCTGCAGATCAGCCTGGCAGCAGAGCCACTCCCACCCACAATGCCTGGGATCCCTGTTAGGTCTGTAGTAGCAGCTTTGCCTTCTCCTTCCCTCACTGTATGACATACAGATATACCCGGGGAGGTAAGACAGTCAGAGACCCAAAAGTCAGAGTAGGGAGGAGTATGGGAGGGCATTGAGTCTGATCGCCTAATTTTCCAGAGGAACTGAGGTCCAAAAAAGACACTGTGGAGAAGTGGGGGGAAAGCAGTCAGAAGACCCACATGTCAGTCTGGTGCCATCATTTCTCATAGCTGCCTAAACTTGGGCAAAATTTCCACTCTCTGAGTATCAGCTTCTCAACTCTAAAACCTCTGAGTTGCTGAGAGGACTGGATGAAATTGATACATTATTAACTCCCTAAACCCCCCAGTGCAAGTTACTGTCACCCCTGGTATCATGAATGGCTGTGCCAGCCCTAGAATATGCATCTCCTGCCTGACTCTTGGGAAGCATTTCCTGGTGTGGAGAGCAGTCTGCCCCCTCAGTACCTCCCCTCAGCTAGTGGTCCAGACTTAACTTCTGGGATGCCATAAAGTAAGATCCCTCTTTCATCCAAAGGATTTCAGAAATTTCTGTGAAATGCTTCTCCCTCCTGAACTTTGTCTTCCTACACCCAAAAGCTGAACTGGGCATTGCTGACTCCAGAAGTTAAATAAAGATATTCCCTAGGCCCCTCCCTCTGGAGTCTGCCTGTGTACAGCCAAGCTCTTGTCTTGAGCCTTCAGGGGTCCAGAGCAGCATTTAAAACCAGCAATAGAAATCCAGAGGGTTTCCATAATCTTTGCCCCCGTCTGCTGCCTTATCTAAGGGTCCTGCTACCTCCCTTCCCGTCAGGCAGCTGGGAAGGGGCAGAATTGGGGTGAGCCAGATGCTCAGTACGTAATCCTCTCTCCCGTGTACAGAGCACCCATGCCAAGAACTTGCACACGCGCTCCCCCGTAATCCTCACCACAGACAAGGAAGCAGGCTCAGAGAGGTGAAATAACTTATTTGTTAAAAGGGAGTGTTGGGGTCCAGGGGCACCACCATCGTTCCAGCTAATGGAGGATAAACACACAGTGGCCAAATGAGAAACGAATCAATGCTCTGTAAATCCTGTCTGACCTCCAGCACAGGCTATGTGGAGAGTGTGGTTTGGGCTGCAGGCAGGTTGGAGATGCCTGCATGTCCCCAACATGCTCCCAGAGATGAGTTGGATGTACAGCCTTTTACTCAGTTACATAGACCAAGGTTGCTGGCACTCCTTCTTATGAGACTTGGACAGAACAGGGAAAAAATGGAGAACCTGCCAGAGCAGGCCTGGACCCACCCAACGTGGAACCAGAAAGCAGTGTGAGGCTTCTGTGTGAGAACACAGATGGACAGTAACATGGCCTGCCCTGGATGCTCAGCAGTCCAGCATACAGGACCCAGTGACTCTCAACCTCTGGCCAGTCAGATTATCCAGTCTTTGCTCAGGAGAGTGGTGGTGGGATAAAGGAAGAGCATCCCCAGCACTCCTCCAGCACAAACCTGTGAGAGTGAGGAATCAATGTGGCCCCTTCCCCACCAGCTGGCAAATAATGGCACTTGTTTTGGCCACTGTGAGGCATGGGTTCTGAAAAAAAACTGGGTCACTCAGGCTTCAGATCTAAACACTGAGATTTTATGTAGTTCAAAAAGGAAATACTTTCTTAGAAAGAACCTTATTTTATAAAATAGTCATCCTTCCCACTCCCTAGCTCACCAGGCACATTTGAGCACACCATTGAGATCTCACTTGGGAAAACTCTGCAAGATAGGCAGGCAGGGACTGTTTTCCCCTTTTGTGAGCTCAAAAGGTAGACTGTGCTTGAGACCTTTCCACTGCACTGCATGGCCTGTCAAAGTACAGATGTAAGTATATGAAAGACTGACAAAGAACAAGCAATCCACCAGGTAACTAGGGAGGGGAGGCAGAACTAAGCCCAGATGAGGGAGGCTGGGCACATGGCTCTCTCCTGGCAGATGAGCAGAGGCATGGAGGGGAGATGACAGGCTTTTGCTAATTAAGAAAGCTGAGCAGTTCAGTGGGAAAGAAATTTCCTTGGATCTAAACCCTGAGAGAGATTTGCCTTATAGGTCTTTGTATAAGGTTCAGGGACTGGCACCCTGATAGGGGCCTGTTGCTGCCACCTTCCAGAAAATGTGGGCCATCTCCCCCAGGCCCTCCTAGGAGTCCCTGAGTAAAGTCATGGGCACTGCAGAATGCCTTGATCAGAGGAATGAAGCTACTGAAGGGCAGAGTGATAGAGTCAGCAATCCAGAATGAGGCCCGGAGCCTCTGCCACTGAATAACTCTGTGACCTTGGACAAGTCATTTTACCTCTCTGAGCCCGTATTCTTATTTATAAAATGAGGATATTTATTCACTGGGTAATTTGAGGTGTAAATAAAACATAACATGTTATGTATGAGGCACATCATAGATGCCCACTAAATGTTATTTTTGTCCCTTCCCTCCCCATGAGACCTACCCCAGTGCTTTGACCACTATACTGTTTGGCCTTAGGCTGCTTATGTCCAGGAGGAGAGAGATTCTGACTAGGAAGCAGACCAATTCAGCCCTTCTCCCACGACAGGTGAAAACTCAAGTTCCCAAGGTACCAAAGCAGCCTATGATTCTCCCTCACCCATCCATGATGATCAAGTCTTCCTCAAAAGAGATGCTGGAGTCAGAGGCAGAGCTGACTAAGGAGCCACCTGCTACCAAAACCATTTCTATGGAGCTAGAGATGCCCATCGAGGGCCTGGGGGGCCCTCCCATGCCCCACCGGACCTTCGTGCCACTGCCACCCATTTGCTCCAACTCCACTGTGCATAGTGAGGAGACATCCCACCGGAGCGATGCTGCTGGCCGCCTCAGCCCAGACCACCTGTCAGATGAGGACACCAAGAGCACAGAGTCCATCTTCTTGACCCAGGTGCCTGGACCCCACCTGCTCCCACCCACTTGTTCCCAGCTCCCATGGGTTCCTGTCCACCCTTAGAAGGCTGAACTGTAATAAGGCAACTAGAACTAAGCACAGGGCAGATCTGGAAACCAGAAAGCAGCACCCTTGGCAGGGCCTGCAAGCCCCTTCTGGGAGTTTGCAGCCCCCCACTGATCCAAGGTTACTGGTAGGGACACCCATGGGGACAAATCACGGTCCTCCTTTCTCATCACTTGCAGACCATTCCCCAACCCCAGCCTGGGAATGGCTCTCCTGGTTCTTCAAGACTTAGCTCAGGCTAAGGTAGCAATCCCTCCAGGCAGCTTCCTGGCCTCCTTGGCTGTTTTAGAGCTTGCTGTGGGCTCACCAAGCACCCTTGTGCTCCCCTCTGTTACAGCATTTATCTCAGTGTATGGTCAGTGTCTGTTTTCATGTCTGCCGCCTCTCACCCCAGGCTTGCTTCTTGCCCTTAACAGGATCCAGCATGGGGACCCACACAGAGCTCAGAGGTGTTAATGGAATGCATTTTCTTTTCCTTCTTGGGCACAGGTCAGTGGGTTATCGTCCTCCATCTTCCGGAGGGATGATTCAGAGACAAAGGAGAAAGAACAAAGACCACCATCCACAGCACCCGGAGAGGCAAAGAGGACTCAGAAGAAGCCCCCATCTGCCTCTTTCCCCAGGAAGTACCATGGCTATGAGGAGCTGCTGACAGCCAAGCCTGACCCCACCTTCACTGAGCCAAAAGGTATGTGAGGAGAATGTCTCTAGGGCAGGGAGCCCTCTCCATGACCCAGAGCAAGTCAGGGCAAAGCCAAGGCCGGTGCCCACACTCTTTTCCAGGCCAGGGTGCTATTTTCCATCTGAATGGCTGTCAAAGGGCCCTGGGAGTGTCCTGGTCTAGAGCCCTACTTGTCAGGACCCCTGGCCTGGACCTTCATTGGCTTTGAGGGAATCACAGCTGTTCAGAGATTCCAGCCATTCTGGACCTAACTGCTTTGGTTGGAAGTCTCTCCAGGAAGGGTTTAATGAATAAACACCCAGACTAGTCAGATTCCCCAGGTCCTCCTCGAGCCCAGTTAATCCCTAAAATGAACATCCAGAATCCTCCTTGTTTGGTTTGAGACAAGGGAGGCAGCATCTTCTCCCACCCCTTATTTTGGACTGATGTGTTTTGTATTGGTGCTCAGCTGTGCCCCTGTGGGTGTCAGTCTCTGCAGTGTAACCCTCTGAGGTTAATGGGTTACCTTTCCCCACTCTTGTGCTGTTTTTCCATTAGGACCTGTTCAGTGATACAAGTATTCACTGAATGATGGCACCTCTGGCACCACAACAGATAAGGCCAGCATATGGGAACAGTGTCTTCTTGGCTAGAAAGGGTCCTCTTGGCGCCCCCCATCCTTTTACCCAGGGCTGCTATGAAATGGGGAATGAAGAAGTCAGAGGAGGCATCCAGGAGAACGGGAATGTGCCTTGACTCGACCTTGTCCTTTTGACCTAGGAATCCAGAAGAACGCACAGGCTTTGCAGCACATGTTGAAACACCCGCTCGTGTACCGCTCCAGCAAGCCCAGGCTGGATACTCTGCAGAAACACTATGTTCCCAAGGAGAAGCGGGTAAGCCTCCACCTCACTGTGCATGTGAACTGCCCTTGCGGACCCTAAGGGACAGAAATGGCTGTCACTTGGAACCTCCAAGAGCCACGCTTTTCCCTAGTGCCCCCAGTTCTCCCCTGCCTGTTGTGACTGTATGAGGAGATGAGGCCATGGAAGTCTGTGCCTGTGCTAACACTGCTCTCTCACCTCCTGTCAGACCGGGAGGATCCCTGTTCCACCCCGACGGAAGACTCGAGCCCAGCTGCTGGATGACATCCTCATTCGCATGCGGGACACCCAGAACATCACAGAGGCGCCACTAGGTATGGCTCAGGCCCCCCAACCTCATCAGCCAGGCTCTGCAGTCTAGACGTTTACTCCCCTGCTGGGATAAGGCAGAGGGCTTGTGTCGGAGCAGGAAGAGCCCTTTAGAGCATCTGCCTGACCTTCCTGTGTGCAGATGGAGGAACTGAGCTGAGTGAAGCAGAGAGCTGCCTGAAGTCACACAGCATGTTACCAACGGCTTGAGACAGACTCAGCAGGCCATCCCTCTGGCCTTCTAGTGCCCAAGCTGGAGAGACCATTTTCAGGCCCTCAACATCCTCTTCCCTCTCCATCCCACTTTATGGGGGAGCTCTGGACCCAGTCCCTGCTACTCTGGGATTGGTGGGACCCCAGGTGACCTGGGTGTCCCTCCTGGCTTTTCTCCCTACAGGAGCTGTCCTGCGCCAGTGGACAGAGCAGCGGCTGGTGAACCAGAAGCAGTTCCTGGAGGCCAAAAAGCTGCTGAAGGAGTTCCGTGCGCGCTACCGGCGGCTGGTGCGCTGCTCGCTGCGGTCAGTGTTTGGGACCACAGCACCGCCCCAGGCCTGCCCAGCACTGAGCGGGAGCCAGCCTAAGTTGGGCCGCTTCCTCGAATTCATGGATGAATTCTATCAGGAGCCCACAGCCAGTGACTTGAAAGGCTAGGGCTGTGCACGGGGCCATGGGTGCCAACCAGCCTGTGCCCTGTACCCTTGGCAAGGGTGCCACACCCTTGACCGCTCCTTGGGACAGGTTCGGGTTTCCAAGCTCTGCTCAGCCTTGCTTGCTGGCCACAGAGAGTGGGGAGCTGATCAGGACCTCCCCTTCCTGGGCCAGGCAGGAATCAGCACCTTGTCCAACAGCAATAAAGAATGAGTGCATAGAGCAAGGTAGCCCTCATTCCTTTCTGGAGCCCGAGCCAGCTCGCTCCATTGTGGGAAAGAAACCCCAGCTGATACACATCCTTAAGAGTCCCATGGGAAACCTGCCTGAGTCACACAGGTGATAACAGTGTCATCCCACAGAGCTGGGGTAAGCACTAAGACACAAAATGGTTGATGAGACAGAAAAGCAGCCCAGGATCTTAAGGCTCAGAGAGGTTAACTTGCCTACAGCCAAGTGTGTGTGTGGGGGAGGCAGGGGACAGGTCCAGTAGTGTGTGTCTGTGTTGGGAGCAGGGCTCAGGTGCAAAACTGAGGCCTCTAGGACCTTGAAATCCTTGAGGCTCTCTCTGTTGGGTAGCCTTTTCCACTGTGATGGCAAATGGAAGGGAGAAGAGGATTGGGGATTTCCTTGTTAGATGGATATCACCACAAAATGGGGGCAAGTTGAGGGAAGGGCTTACATGGAGTTTCCCAAGGTCTTCTAATCCAGGATGTAAACCAAAGTCCCATGTGCAAGTACAGTGGGACATGACTCTAAAACTGGACTGTGGACTGTGCAGGGTCAGCCTGGACGCAGGGTAAGCAAGCTAGTTCTGGTCAAGGCAGCCTAAAGGGTTGCTCCATTCTTGTGCGTGCACAGTCTCCGCACCTGCTGCAGAGGAGGAGAAGGCCACTGGGGCTGAATTCTGGAGAGTGCACTTCGGGACAGACGCTGGGTGTGACCCAGTCACCTGGCCAATGGTTGCTCCTTGGACTGCTCTCCTAGAGGTGCCTACGAGTCAGACCTGGGGCAGGCCTATAGTTCCCGGGGTCCAGGAAGCAGTGGCATAGAAGTGAAGGATCCATGGCAAGGCACAAACTCTCACAGCCTAAGGTGTAATTAAGGCGATTACAGTAGTCTGGTCGCCACAGGTCTGTGCTGCAGTGTCTGCTGTATCCTGAGTGTGAGACTATTAGGACACAGTGTTCGCATGTCATCATACTCAACCACAGCTGCAAACGGGGCCAGATACATATCTACACCAAGCTGTGTCATACCAGACACACACATCAAGTTCAGACAGTCTCACGCACGATCACACGCATTCTCATAGACATACCAAGTTCCGAAGTCAGTTCCGTCTCACTCACACAGGCACTGGGACCGATCCAGGTAATGCCTACAGTGCTACCCTCCACGACACTCCTATGCTGGGGCCTGTTGCTGAATTGCCACACTGGATCACCTAGGCCCAAAACCACCCTTCTGCTAACGTTGGGAAAGTGAAACTAGGTTTGAATTCAGGAGATCTGGGATGCTTCCTTCAGCCAGAAACACCTATCAAACCATAAGCTCATAGGCTTGAAAGGCTCCTGAGAACATGCTCAGCCAGCTTCAAGGCAGGAAGTCTCTTGCTGTCTCCCCAGCAGATCACTCAGTTTGTGCTTGCACATCTAGTGACAGGGAGCTCATTCCCTCTGAAGGCTGTCCCTTCCTTTGTTGGGAAAACTATTGGATGGCTCAAGTCATCAGGCTAAGCATCTGCTCAAGTCCCTTAGTAATCCTAACTCTGCTTTTTGGCCCCTTTTTGGCCCCGAGCATATCTGCTCTCTGCCTAGTCAGGCCAGTCCTTTACCTGTATGAGACTATCCTTTAGAGGCTATACTTATCTAGATCAGATGCTCTTACCTTTCTGTTATTCCACATGGATACCATCTGAATAAACTGGTTTTCCTATAATTTTGAATGCTGAAGCAAGACATTCCAATATGGGGCATCTTCTAGAGCAAAAATGGCACCAGAACTCATATACAGTCTACACTCATATACAGTCTACAGGCTCAGATTTGCCTGAGATTGCTCTCCAGAGATAAGACTTTGACTAGAAACAGAACATTCATGAATTTGCTTTACTGTATTCTCAACTTGGGCCTCTCCTCAGCCTGGCAAACGTGCACGGAGGAATGCACTTTAGTACTGTTCAAATAACACATCATCCCATTTGGTCCTCTGTGGGCAGAAGCATTCCTGATAGGCATGCCCTATTCTGAGTCCTCTTTGTCAAAACACTCTTTCTGCAGAGTTGGAGAGGAGGCATCTAGCAGTGGCACTGCCAAGGATCTAGGCCCCTTCTGTACTCTACTGCAGACAGCAGGTTGAATAAAACCAAAATCCAAACTATTTTCTTTCTGGGTGGAAGGGGATAAGGCCTTAAGGATAACTGTATGAAGAATTAAAGAGTAAATAAATAGTACATCAGTCACACACAGACAAGAAAATCCATTAGTTGGCACTTGAGACAATCATATTTCCCCTACATAATTATCCATTCTCACTGGAACTTTTTAGGTTCTGTTGGAGGTTAAGGGTTGAACCACTGAGCAAAAGCCCCTGCTGCTGGTGGCACAGCGTGGGGAGAAGGCAGGGCCAATAAGGGAGAATCTGCCACCATCTGGAGCCAGGGCCCAAAAGCTGCTCTTGAGCTCTCACGGCTTGATCTTTGAGGAGTACACTCCCTGTTTTTACCCTTTATTAAATGAGAGGAAAGGAAGAACAAGCCTGGCCTGGCCTTGGCTTTGTCCAACTAGTTGTTAAGACCCCAGAAAAGGTAGAAAGGGAGGCACCCCAGTTTGAGGTTGCCTCCTACAACTACTGAGACAAGGCATTAAGGAAGCACTTACTCACAAAGCAAAGGGTGTAAATATTTTTCTTAGGAAAAAAATACTGATAATACATAGAACAATGTGCACATTCGGTCTTGGCATGTTTCCTTCATCCAATATAACCAGTTTCTAAACTGAAGACTTCTGTATATGTATCTTAACTGTGATGACATGTGTCAAGATGCATTTCTGGATCATCTTTGGAGGAAAGCCTATTCAAGCGGCATCTTTTCCTAGTATCCCACCCCTTAGAAAATAAAAAGCAGACCTGCTTCCTCAATGACACAGGAATAAGTCATTCTCGTTGCGTCACAACATAAGTAGCTATATTTACTTCTAAAAGCCAAGCCAAATGACCAATCTGGGGGTTGTTAAAAAATGGCTGGCCGAGAAAAGTTAAGTCTCTATGGAGTTTTTGATTTTCAATGAAAAATGAAGAGCTGTGTTCTAATCCCTGGTAATCAAAAATGACAGGCTGTTCAGTCAAAATATATCACTTCCCAAGATTTCATGTTCACATTACTCTCACTATGGGGCGGGGTGGGAGGTGGGGTGCAGTTCCCTACCTGGGTGTGTATTCAAGGGATCTTTGTACATTTTAATTCTATCTGAAAAAAAGCAGGAAGAAAAACTTGTTAAAATAATTATTTGGCTATCTCCTTCATGAGCAAATTGTGTGTGTATGCAGCTTAGAGGACTATTCATTCAGACCCTAGATAACTAGAGTACAAAGTATGACACAGGGCACTGAACCCCAAGTTCCTTGTTTCTTAGAGAAGGAGGGCATCAGATGGGACAGTGTGACTTGGGTAATTCCCATGCCCGTTCCAGCTATATAACATTTTGTGATTATGATCCAGCCTTCATTTTTCTTCCCCCTCCTCACCAGCTGGCCTTCCATCTCAATGGAAAGCCATGCAAGAAAAAGGAAAAGAATCCCAAGTTGCTGCCAGCTTTGGTGAGAGGTCTGGTTCGTGGAGAGGTTGGTAGGTTGCTAAGTTGAGATCTGAACCGCCTCTGACCATGTCAGTGATCCACAGTCTTCCCCATTTCTTGGGGCTTTATGCTAAAAGCAGCTCCTGGAGAACTATAATTGTCCTATAATCGTGGGAGGAGAAAGACCATTCTCCTCTGGTAAAAGTACTTCAGAAACAGAAAGCAATATTGCAGTCAAGTTCTAAAATGTCCAAGGGTGCAGTCAAGTTCTAAAATGTCCAAGGGTGCTGGATGGTACCTTGAATGGGCCATCCAAGATCATCACTATGGCCCTTTAGGAAACCATTAACGAACTCTCCAGCCACACATACATTCAGATACATTCCAGGAGACACTGAGTTCAAGAGCATGGACTGTCCTTTGCTTCTTTATATCCATGACCCAGCACAGGGCTGGCAAAAGTTCGAAACTCAGGAAATACCTGTCAAATGGAACAAAAAGGATGAGCAGCACAGCCTTCGGTCATCAGCTTCACCAGTCAAGCCAGTGGCAGCTTTCCATCTTAGTCAGTTTGTAATCACATAGCAATTAATTAAGCAGCTTTAATCTCTTAAAGGCATTTTTAAGAGAAAATGAACAACGACAACAAAAAAACACAGAAGGCATTCATCACTAGTGCTTCCTCCAGGCAAAATTTAAAGATTCCATTTAAAAAAATAAATGAAGCCATTTACAAAAGGTTTTCTTGGGAAGCTTCAGCCAAAAAGAATCAACCTTCTAAAAACAGGCAATTATATGAAAGGGGCCCGGGGCTGGATACATAATCCCCAAACTTGACATCAACCCAACAGGCCCAGATAACTTCTTCCAGCGGATACAATCAATGGATCATGAACATGTTCCCACAGTATCTTTCCCACTTGTTAAAAAAAGGGCTTCGAGTCCCATTCTCAGGAACCATGTTTCTTGGATTTCCCATTAGGATGACCTCCATCCTCCAACCTCTCATAACTTTGCCTTTAATAAGAAAAAACACAATGCATATACACAAGGAACAGAGTAAACAGAACATGGGAAATTTCTATGGTGAAGTAGACTCCAATCATCTGTGAGAAATGTTTGTTTTGGGAGATAGCGTATCTTTCTTCCTAGCTCACAAACCCTCCCCATCATTCTGTTTTCCTTCCGTGTCTTTTTCTCTAAAGAATTCATGTTAACAACTCCATTTGTGACCAACTTCACAATTAAGCAACAGGGGAGGGGAATTCTTTCAGAAAGAAGTGTTCAGGTTTTAGTAGTTAAGTATGGGAAGCATGTTAAAATACAGATAATATCTTAGTGGTTTTACCCTCCTCCAAAGCCAGGAAGATGAAAGATTAAGCCTCCTCTTTCCTTAGCCTAAACTATTTTGCCTATGTTTGAAGGACTGCTGCTCAGCTGAAAGTCTGGAAACAACTGTCAGTACCATTCAAGGCTCCACAGTAGGGGGGGCGGGGTCACTAAACTGGATTCAGCTTTTGGAATATTCATGTAACAGATTTTTACTCTGCAACCTGATGCTGAAACTTGTTGCTACCAGTAAGCAATTTCTGAAAGTATTAGTTTGGGGAAATATTTAAAATATATATCTTTTCTATTAAAAATATTCATCTTTTTTTCCAAAAACTAAAATTAGCTCCAACTGAAAAGTTTTTCAAATTATTGGATACAGAAAAAGGTGACAAGTGGAAAAATAAGTGTCTTTGCTACTACCAATGAGACTAGCCTTCCAATAACATTTACTAAGATCGAAAAGGAACTCCATGAAATGGCAGTAACTGACATCTCTGAGGGTATTTAGTAAGTCACCCTCCCTGTCCTCTACAGACTACTGCCAGCTTTTCTATCCTGGGCACCAATACGCCCTCCAGCAGCTTTCGGAGGGCCCATGTTGCTGGGAGGACCTAAAACTGAAGTGGTGTGAAGATGAAGTGATGAGGTTGGTGTATATCTTAAACACACATCTGCACGTGTGCACGCACAGACACACAGAACACACATATGCAGGTGAGTGACATTCCCCCCCAAAGCAGCCACTGAGGAAATCTCACATATCTCAGTGATTACCCAGGAACTTCAGACAGCTCTGGAACTCCTCTGGGAATTGTGTATGAGTTGCCCAAGAAAACGGCTCTGACTGCTTTACGGCTGCACCTCGTTTCTGACTCCAAACCCTCTTGATAACCTACTTTCTGTTCCAAAGGTTTTCAATAGCTTCTGACTAGTTTCAAATTAAAATTCTCTTTCCTATAACCCAAAGATTAAAGAGAAGTAGGGAGGCAAATCTTCTAAGAATCAAAAGTAGGTGATACAGTAAATCCTTTGTGATCTGGATAAGTTATTGTTCTGGACCTTAGCTTCTGCCTTAGTAAAAGGAAGAAGCTAGAATAGACAACCGATAACGTCCTTTCCAGTTTGAATATTAGATGTCTAGATGTCTCCAGACTTTGAGGACAGTTCCAAAGGAAACATCATTGGGAAAACTGTGCAGCATCCAGCTGAGGCCACCTGAGGGGGACAGTGTACACTGGGATATGTAAGATCTGAAAGGCTTGTTAAAATGCCAGTCACATGACTCTATAGTAACAGCGCATACATGCACAGGGAATGCCAGCCCACCAGAGATTCCCTAAAATTCTATCTTAACCCCTACTCTCAATAAGCCCAGATGGGCAGAAGCACCAAGCACCACCAGAGATGCAAAAGACACACGGTGTCACCTGCTAAGGAAAATAAACCCCAAAGGTCCATGGGACTGAATTGACCGGCTGCATCCAGCTAGACACCGTGTTTCCACAGTAGGGAGTCTCAGTACTGTTCTTGCCTGACTTCTGGGCAAATTTTTTGGATTTTAGAACAACACTGCAGATAACTCTTGTCCAAAAGGAGAGTAATAATGAGGTCCAATCATAGTTTATCTAACAGAGTAGAACCCCAGGAAAACAGAAGGCAGTAAACTGGAGGGATGTGGATAACTATACAGTATATGTTTGCACTTCCAGTCGATCTCAATTATCTGCATGTGGATTTTGCACAATCAATATTCAAAGCCCAGCCAGCTTTCTCTAGGCTCCCCTGGTATGTCCTTGGATTGCTGTCCATTATGGCAACCTCTTAAGTGTGGAAAAAAATCCATGGGATTTGTTG
>SJYX01010441.1:334288-362802 GCA_006410675.1 Oreotragus oreotragus | reverse complement strand
AAGTTCACAGTTCACATACTGTTGAAGCCTGGCTTGGAGAATTTTGAGCATTACTTTGTTAGCATGCGAGATGAGAGCAATTGTGTGGTAGTTTGAACATTCTTTGGCATTTCCTTTCTTTGGGATTGGAATGAAGCTGACATTTTCCAGTCCTTTGTCCTGAATTTCTGGAGTTCCTTGTTCTAATAAATTATCAGAACTCAGATCCCGGGAAGGGCAGTAATTCACTTCTGTTCCATATGCCTGAGGGAAAACCAACTGGTGATCATTAATCTTAACCCCACACATCTGGTCCATTGTAAAATGGCCAGGGGGCATGAAAAAGGGTGATTACTTAATCTGAGGAACAGGAGAAGCCATAAATAGGTTCAGTTAAACATTTTGACTTTTGAACTGATTGGTTAGAAATAACATGATTTAAAGGTCGGAGCCAACCAAAAACGTACAGATGAATACTGGCAAAGATATAAAAGTGCTGCTGTTGTAGTTCTGGAAAGCAAACTCACTCAAAAGGACAATGCAGGTAGTGGAGTCCAGTTTATTACACTGGCGGGCCCAAGGCAGAGTCTCCTTTTAGCCAAGGACCCTGATCAGTTTTTGTGAAAACGTTATACGCCCTAAGTGTATGTACTCAAACCCACCTCTCCAAATTCCTTGAAACTAGTCTGGACAAAGTAAAAGAAAGATACGATCAAAGTTAACCGGAGGTTCATGTGCCTTAAACCTTGGTAGTTAAACAGTGGACAGTTTTTAATAGGCCTGTGGTCATACCCTGATAAGCATAATAGAATTTAGGACTCTGTTCTGTTGCAGAGATAGTGTATTCTTAGGCGACAGAGAGTCTAGGCATGAGTCCTGAGGCTCTTCCATCCCATGGTGGGGGCGTGGGGGGCGGGTCTGGTTTTCTGTTGGTTTGCCTTTTCCATAGACACTGGG
This sequence comes from Oreotragus oreotragus, assembly GCA_006410675.1. NCBI lineage: Eukaryota > Metazoa > Chordata > Mammalia > Artiodactyla > Bovidae > Oreotragus > Oreotragus oreotragus. Next base: position 361,866 of record SJYX01010441.1, on the reverse strand, counting down.
TGCAGAGTTCAGAGTCCATCGAGATGGGGACCATGCATGCAGTCCAACATTCACAGTCCAGCCTAAGATGGATTCCTGCTTTCAAGATGGAGCCTGTTCTGTCTGTTTCCTCCTTCACTGTAATCTCTGTCTTTTGGGGACTCTTTACCCCCTCTCGGTGTTTATTCTGAAAACTTTGTACTTTCCTCCTCTGTAATAAACCCATGAGTGTGTGCGTGTTCCTGGATTCCATTCTCGAGCTCCGTGAACAAGAACTCAGATTCCCATTTCATAAGCAACATGGATAAAACTCAAACCATTATACTGAGTGAAAAAAGCCAGACACAGCATGCAGCATTATGAATAATTTCATTTATGAGGTTCAAGGGTGGGCTGGAACAAGACATAAGGGATCTCTTTAGGGTGGCAGAAATGTTCTACTAGGGTGATAGTTGTAAGAATGTATTAATTTGTCTAAACACATTGAACATTGTACTTAAGATCTGAACAGATTTACTGTATTTAAATTATACCTCAATAAAACTGAGTTTAAGAAAAAGAACGCATGTAAAAAAAAGATATGAAGTAAAATTGGCATGTAATATTCCTGCTAGAAGAAAATTTGCAGAATGTTTTGCAGTTAAGATACTTGAATTTACAAGAATTGAAGTGATAAAATTAACCATGGTTTTAGTGAGCATTTATTAAGTGCCTTCTACACACCAAGTGCTGTTCTATGCTTTTTCTTAACATAATCCCTTTTAACTCTGATAATGACGACATTATTGGTCCTCTACCCCATTTTTTCCTACCAGCCTTCTGATTTTGTGCAAGGCCCCAGCAGTTTCCCACACAGCCTGTGCTTCAGGGAATCTTACTTCTTTCATTTCCACTGGGTGGGCCAAGGTTTATCTGATTCTCCTTGACAAGTATTGTTTCAAGAATGGGTGAGTGATCCGTTCTGAATGAATACAAAGGGAAATCTACAGAGAAACCTTTGGAAAAGTGCTTTTACCATGAAAGTGGAAATGTTAATTGCTCAATCATGTCCAGCTCTTTGCCACCAATGTAGCCCACCAGGCTCCTCTGTCCATGGAATTGGCCAGGCAAGAGTACTGGAACGTATAGCCATTCCTTTCTCCAAGGGGTCTTCCCAACCCAGGGATAGAACCCTGGTCTCTGCATTTCAGGCAAATTTTTTACCTGAAATGAGCCACCAGGGAAATAGAGCAAGCCATATGAAATCACCATCCTCTTCCTCTTGACATTGTCATACCTGGATGCAACGCCTGGAATCACTGAAACCACCATGCCGTCTTGAAGCCATTGGATAGTTATCTGTACATTTAACAGTCTAAATGACAGAGTTATTAGTAGTTACTCCTTTGCAAATGAAGGTGTTTGATAACCTGCCTGAGATGACACAGTAAGTAGTAAAATCAGGCTATGTCTCTGGATCTATCTCATTCTGAAGTTAATGTTCTCCAACACTCCCTATACCCTCTGCTTAAGTTATCAGAGCTGCCATAAACTTTAGATGTCCATAAAGCTTTAACAAATGAAGGTGTTTGATAACCTGCCTGAGATGACACAGTAAGTAGTAAAATCAGGCTATGTCTCTGGATCTATCTCATTCTGAAGTTAATGTTCTCCAACACTCCCTATACCCTCTGCTTAAGTTATCAGAGCTGCCATAAACTTTAGATGTCCATAAAGCTTTACAAATCATAGTCTACTGTTTATTTTACTACCTCATGTTGGAAAATATTCATGTTATTAAATTCGGGTGAGGATAGAATTAACTTGCAGCTGCTGTTTTTGTCTTTTCCAGAAGGTCCATCTCTTAATGTCCTCTCTCTGCACGATCAGTGAGCCTGAAGTGAAATAACAATCTTCCTTGAGCTCTGCAGACTGTATTAAGCTTGCTCTTTTTTTCCCCTTCTTGCCTCAGATACAAGCCTGCCCCTATGAGATAGTATCAACATCCTCTTTTATTCTAGCACACGGTGCCATAACTGGTGCGGCAAAGATGATTAATGATCAGGGAGAAGTTCTTGTGTGAACTGTGGAAGGAAGGAAGGAAGGAGGGAGGGAGGNTACTCCTTTCCTGATTTGGAACCAGTCTGTTGTTCCATGTCCAGTTCTAACTGTTGCTTCTTGACGTGCATACAAATTTCTCAGGAGGCAGGTCAGGTGGTCTGGTATCCCCATCTCTTGAAGAATTTTCCAGTTTGTAGTGATCTACACAGTCAAAGGCTTTGGTATAGTCAATAAAACAGAAGTAGATGTTTTTCTGGAACTCTTTTGCTTTTTTTTTATGATCCAATGGATGTTGGCAATTTGATCTCTGGCTCCTCTGCCTTTTTTAAATCCAGCTTGAACATCTGAAAGTTCACAGTTCACATACTGTTGAAGCCTGGCTTGGAGAATTTTGAGCATTACTTTGTTAGCATGTGAGATGAGAGCAATTGTGTGGTAGTTTGAACATTCTTTGGCATTTCCTTTCTTTGGGATTGAAATGAAGCTGACATTTTCCAGTCCTTTGTCCTGAATTTCTGGAGTTCCTTGTTCTAATAAATTATCAGAACTCAGATCCCGGGAAGGGCAGTAATTCACTTCTGTTCCATATGCCTGAGGGAAAACCAACTGGTGATCATTAATCTTAACCCCACACATCTGGTCCATTGTAAAATGGCCAGGGGGCATGAAAAAGGGTGATTACTTAATCTGAGGAACAGGAGAAGCCATAAATAGGTTTATGATGGATGTATCACACTATAGTCAAACCCTGCAGACATTTCAAAAGGACAAATCAATATCGTTATGCCCTCATCCTCTGAGTCTCAATGACATTTTGTTCCTTTCTTACTGCATCCACCTTCTGCCTTGTCTTATTTATTTATATTACCTTTCCTCCTTGGGCTTCCCAGGTGGCTCAATGGTAAAGAATCGTCCTGCCAAGGCAAAAGATATGGGTTTGTTCCCTGATCCGGGAAGATCCCTTGCAGTACAACCTGGCAATTCACCCCCGTAGTCTTGCCTGGAAACTTTCATGGACAGAGCAGCCTGGTGGGCTACAGTCAACGGGGTTGCAGAGTTGGACCCGGCTGAGCACACATGCACTTCCCTCCTTATCCATAACCTCTTTGAGTTTGGGATCCATCAACTCCACTGATGACCCACAGCACCTAGCACAGCACCTTTAATTCAATAAAAGCATATGGAATGCATAAAATAATGTAAAGGGATCTTCTCAGTAATGGGAAGTCAGCATTTTAAGGGTAGCCTTGTTGGAATCTGGTGGGATTTTTCTGAACCTCATTAATGATAGAGCTGGGCTTCTGCCCTTCTCGATTTGGTATCTCCATGTTTTTGGAATTTCTACAGTCCTTAGTACCTGTACTTCAATACATAATACTTATATACAATAGTTTTTATGTTTCCTGCTTAATAACTGCACATCTAGCCTCCTTGAAATGGCTGCAAGTCTGGAAGGAGAGCCTGGAATCCATGATCTCCGGCCCACACTTCCTTTGAGAGTCTATTTCTCTGTTTCTATTTGTTGAGACCTGACAGAAGTCATGACAGGCTTCATGGACTAAAGTAGGCCAGAGGTACAATCATAGGAAAAACTGGGTCACTGCCCAGAAGGAACTGAGATCATCCTCTCCCCGACCTTGGGGCTCAGCCAGTCAGCATATTCCCAGGCTCACAGATAACATGAAAAGTCCCCTAAGCAAGCCCGCATGTGCAAAAATTTAGCAAATTAATAGATGCCAAAAAACCCTTGCAACCAATCTGCCCTTGCCAACTCCCTGTCTTTGTTCTAAACCTATAAATACTGCTGTAATTCAGGGCTCAGGGCTCTTGCTCCACTCCACTGCATTGGATGTGGCGGGGGCCCTAGCTCGAGCTAGCAATAAATCCCTTTTTGCTTTTGCATTGCTGTGGACGTCTTATTCTCTCAGTTTTGGGGACTCGGACTACGGGCATAACACTATTCAAGAACTCCAACAAGGAGCATTTTCTTTCATGATGTCTACCATGGTGCCTGGCTCAGTTAAATATCTGCCAGTCATTTGAATGCTTGAAGGAAGTAATGTTCATGCTGTTACCTCTTGACATTTTTAATGCCTCAGAAAAGTCATTCTGTAGTGGTGGAAATTATAGAAGGCAAATGAGGAAGACAATTTGGCCAGTTTGGTTCCTTGTGTCACTGGGGAGCAGAGGTAAAAGAATACGTGTGCTGAGATAAAATTCATACAGAATGTAGCTCTCCACAGTTAACTCAGAAAACAGAAAACAGTAGTACTGAAAGTATTTTTTCTAAAGTTACAAGGATACATTTGACTAAGGAACCTATGCAATTTCAGTAAGACTTTTGAAAATGATATTTTTCTGAGATCCCCAGGCATCAGAAAAATGGATAAAGGGTAATGGGAGGTCAAAAAGCTAGATCTCAGAGGACAGCTACCTATTTTTACAAATTAATAAATTAAGATTTATTGAAACACAAATATATCCAGTTGCCTATGGCTGCTTCTGAGTAGCAGAAGTGAGTAGTAGCTGGAACACAGGCCCTGTGACCCGCAAGCCTCAACATTTACTGTCTGACCCTTCAAGAAAAAAGTCCCTAGTCTAAATTACAGATTAGTATCAAATTATTGTGTGGTGGTTCCATCACAGTGAAGACACATGCTGGAAGATGTGCAAGAATGATATTTGACATGATTAGAATTAATCAAAAAGTTTCCACTAGCTTTAAGGGACAGTTCCGAAGGTGTAGAGAGAGTAGGCAAAGCATAAGCCTTTATTGAATTACCCGAAATGGAAATTTGTCTTTAAAATGCCAAGTCTTATTTTTCTTCATTAGAAAACCATCGCTGATACATGTACAGTATGGATTCATCACAGCAGCACCATTCTAATTGCAGGCTGTGAAGAGTTCTAATTGAAATAAGATTAATGAAGAGCCATGCCAGCCTCCTACAATATCACAATCTGTATGAACACTTAGCTTCTGTGAGTCATTTTCTGCCCCCAAATAACTCAGATTAAACAGCAACCTCCAAACTAATGGCAACATTTCCATCCAGATTTCTTTTTATGTCTTGCATCATGTTGCAGGGTACAGCACATGAAGCAAGACTCATCTTCTGCCATCAGCTAATGTTGGTAAATGTCAGGCATTTAATAAAGTTAAAGGGCAAAAAAGTTTTAAAAATGTATTCTGCCTGGCAATCAGCCCTCTAGAAGCCTTTGAAAAACTTGCTGCTTTATTGACTGGATCAGAATGTGAAATTTTCTTATCAAGTTCTGGAAACATAATCCAAAGCCCTTAGATATTCTAAATCTCTATGAAGGATGTCCATATAGAATACGTCTACATGTTTGCATTTGATTGTACCTATGTGTGTATTTTGGAGAAGGGAATGGCAACCCACTCCAGTATTCCTGCCTGGAGAATCCCACGGACAGAGGAGCCTGGCAGGCTGCAGTCTATGGTGTCACAAGAGTCGGACATGACTGAGGGATTAATACACACATGTGTGCATATTTGGGGTTTCCCTGGTGGCACAGGTGGTAAAAAAAAAAAAAAAATACCCACCTGCCAATGCAAGAGACATCATAAACTCAGGTTCAATCCCTGGGTCAGGAAGATCCCTTGGAGGAGGCCATGGCGACTCACTCCAGAATTTTCGCCTGGAGAATTTCATGTACAGGGGAGCCTGGTGGGCTACAGTCCATAGGGTTGCAAAGAGTCGGACAAGACTAAAGTGACTTAGCAAGCATGCATGTATGCATTTAGGGATATTTTTGAAATATAATGGTGAGTGCTCTCATGTATACCCCAAATGTGGACTTTGTGTAATAACTTGGAGGAGGCCATGGCGACTCACTCCAGAATTTTCGCCTGGAGAATTTCATGGACAGGGGAGCCTGGTGGGCTACAGTCCATAGTGTTGCAGAGTCGGACAAGACTAAAGTGACTTAGCAAGCGTGCATGTATGCATTTAGGGATATTTTTGAAATATAATGGTGAGTGCTCTCGTGTATACCCCAAATGTGGACTTTGTGTAATAGAGATTTAAATTTAGGTGTTTGGGAGCCAAGGCACAGTTCCTAAAACAAGCTCTCGAGATGTCCCAGTTGCTTAGACAGGAGTATTGAATACTCTCTACATTGACCAAAGGGACAGAATCAGCAGAGCCGTGACAACTCTGTAAGCGGACGAGGGGTCCGTGCTTGGGGGTCACCCAGTGTTCTTTAGGGAAGGAATGCCTTCTTTGCCTCAGTCCACCTTCTTTTCTACCCCTGGACTCAGAGATGGAAAGATGAGGTTTCTCTCCTTCTAGTGCCTCAGCTTCCTCTTTGTGTGTGTTGCGAGGCGGAGGAAATGGTTAGAAACTGAAGAGAAAAGAAAAATTTGAAAATGCCGCATTAGAGCATTAAAAAAGCCACGTTTGCTAAGAAAAGGTGGTAGGGAATACTGGCAATGTCAAATCTCTCCCCTTATTGGCTTCCCACTTTAAGACAGACTTCAGAGCCCTCCAGCAGAGGTATGGAGATTGAACCTTAGAACTTTGTGGGGGTCTTCTTGTTTCTGTAAATACTATGGACTGCTCTCTCTGGCAGCTGTCTTAAACTAAATTCAGCAAGGAAAGAGCTGATTTTAATGTAATATGTAAAGTGAACAAATCAGCAGTGCTGAGTACCTTCTACTCTAGAAGCAAATGTTAAAAGGTATATATATATATATATATATAAGAGAGAGAGAGAGATAGAGAGAGAGCTGTTTTTAAAACCTCCAGTGCCACAAGCCTGTGGCAAGCTGCCACAAACCTGAGAAATTGTTTCCTCTGATCTCTTGGGTTTTAATGACTAGCTAGCAGCATTCAATTACAAGTTGGCCATTAACAAGAAATCTAATTGCTATTAGCAAACAGGTAAACAACTCATATTGACATCACAAAGTGCTCAGAGGGCCATTTTAGAGTATCAAGCGAAATGAAGGTTTTCTTACAAAAAAATAGATAATTATGCATTTATTGAAAAGTATTGCCCCTCTATTCCACATACATAGAAATATTGGAATAGATCAGCAGTGGTAAAATATCACACTTTTCTTTTAAGTGCATGCAAATAAAGCTGCTAACTAAGCCACAAATCTCATTAGGTAAGGATTAAGTCTTTACCATTATTTACAGTTTCAAAAACTTAAGTCACTTTTGGAAATTTGTCTTTTGACCAAGAATGATCAGGAAAGAGCTTCTGATTACTTTGACTAGAGTGCCAAAGTTACTCTTTCCCTATATGGAATCACCTACATGATTTTGCATCACTTTATGGTTTCTCAGAGCTTAAAAACACACACACCTACAAAATCAACAAACACCTACAAAATCAACAAACACCTTCCAAAATCTTTTCCTCTCTAGGTTGGAAGAGTTACAGCTGTGAGTTTCAATCTGCAAAGAGATCTTATTAAAAAAATCATTAATAAAATAAAAAATATATTTGTTATTATAAGAACTTTCTTTATCTATGTATCAACCCCATATTATTGATTATCAAGAGGCAGGATAGATATATTGGAAGTTTACTAGTGATTGAAAATTCTTAAGGTAATTTTCTGTAATCTCAAATGTTCAAAATTGAGTCTTAGTGAAGAGAGGGGTAAAGTCTGTTATCAATGTAATAATCATGTTTGGAAAAACTGAATTTTACCTGGAATTATTATTAGTTAATGGGCTTCTGTGGTGGTTCAGATGGTAAAGGATCCACCTGCAATGCAGGATATGAGGGTCCAATCCCTGGGTCAGGAAGATCCCCTGGAGAAGGAAATGGCAACTCATTCCAGTTTTCTTGCCTTGGAAATCTCATGGACAGAGGAGCCTGGCAGGATATAGTCCTTGGAAACGGTCAGACACAACTTAGTGTCTAAGCAACAACAGCAGCATTTTTAAAAATAAACTTCTAAGACTTATTTACAAAACAGGAACAGACTCACAGACTTAGAGAAGGAACTTATGGTTGCCCAGGGGAAAGGAGGAGAGGAAGGGAAAGTCAGAGAGTTTGGGATGGACATGTACACCCCACTCTATTTTAAACAGAGAGCCAACAAGGACCTGCTGTAGAGCACAGGGAACTCTTCTCAGTGTTATGCGGCAGCCTGGATGGGAGGGGAGTTTGAGGAAGAATGTACGGCTGAGTCACTTTGCTATCCACCTGAAATTATCACAACATTGTTAATCACCTAGGAAAGTGTTATTTGCTCAGTTGTGTCCTCCTCTTTGTGACCCCACGACTGCAACCATCCAGGTTCTTCTGTCCATGTTCCCCAGGCAAGAATACTGGAGTGGGTAGCCATTCCCTTCTCTAGGGGATCTTCCTAACCCAGGGAGTGAACCCAGGTATCCTGCATTGCAGATGAATTATTTTACTGTCTAAGTCACCAAGGAAGCCCATTAATTGGCTATACTCCAACATAAAGTAAGAAGTTAAAAAAAAAAAAAAAACTTCTATGTATTAAAGAGGATCTGAAGGAGACTATAAAACTCATGCAATGCCAAAACCATCTCACATGTGTTTCTGGTAACTGTTTCCTTGGTACGGTAGACCTTTAGCCCCAGTGGAGAGAAATGGACAAGACATTTACCCCAAACCTCAGTTGAGAAAGGTCCACAGCATCCCCGCCCCACACAGACATTCATTATCCCGCTTGGCAATAAAATAGCCCCAGTGGTGAAGAAAATATAGAATAGTCATGTTCTCTTTTGTCTCCAGGCTAAGTCTGTGCCACTCTGCAAATTCATTTTGTCTTGTTTTTCTCTTTGGAGACAGAGAGCAGCTGGTTGTCATCTTCCAAGCACTGTAACAGCCCCTCATACACTGAAGACAGTAATTAAGTCATCCCCTCCGCCTTCTCTTTTGAGGAACTCAAATTTCTTTTTAACACAGATTATCAAAAAATTGCCACAGGCTTGGACATGAAAATTGTTATTGCTAAGACTTTCTCTGTAAACCCCATTTGTTTCTGCAAATACTCTTTCGCCAGGAAAACAAGGTGTCCATGGAGGTGGGGCCCTGCCTTCTGGATTTCTTCTTCATTCAACATAAGTTCACTGGTGAACTTGGTTTCTCTCTTAACCTCCCACTGACGCGTTGCTGTTCTCAGATAAACCTGTGTGACTCTTACCTCCCAGTCACCTTTCACTCTTTGCCTCCACCCCCTCACCTTCTAAAACGAGCAAATGTTAGGAGGAGCAGGTTCCTCAACAGCCATGATGAGAGTGCGGCTCCCGTGTGACATTCCCACCTGCGGGAGTTTTCTCCATAAGGTATTGTGCTAGTATGGTAGTAATATTTAAGAGAAAAAGCTTTCCTTTTCACTGTGTCCATATCTTTATCATCACATGGAGATCTGAAAAGGAAAACAAAAACAAAAACAGATTTACTGACTGTGTGATTTGAGGCAAATTATTTAATCCCACATGTCCTTCATCCGTAAAATGGGAATAGGATAGCTCAGGGAGTTGTTACTGACCAGGGTACTTGGCCTCCTTAATCAACAGAAATTGATCTGAGGCCAGACAAGAAATTCAGGCAAAGCTTCACTGGGGCCCTTCCCGCAGCAGTGGGAAGCAAGAATAGGTTTAAAAAAAGGCTTTCCTTTGCTCTCTGGCTTGCTCACTCAGCTATGGAGGGTGAGCTGATCCTTTTTATGGGGTGAGGGTGGGGCAGGTCCAGAGGTTGGGCTGAGAGGTGGCTCAGATGGTTGGGTCATACCTTTGATGGTTTTGCATGCAGGGAACACGTGCAGTACCCTGCTTTTGTATCTCTTTCTTAGTGGCAGCTAGGTTTCTGGTGTCTTTGTACCTTGTGGTCCATAATTTGTCCCGACTGCACATGAACTCAATTCTTTTTAGGTCCTTATAGTTTCTTTGTATTTTATTGTTCCAGGAGACATTTGTCCAGGTGTAAGCACTGCAGCAAAGGGTCCCGGGTCCCAGATCCCAGGTCCCAGCCAGTCTCAGAGTTGTGTTGAGGAATGAATGAAATTGCATGTTACCTGCCCACCTGCCTGACAAAATTCTTTCCCCTGGCAATCGTGTGACATTTTTGTTCTTTGGTGTAGTGTTCTTTATGAAAATACAATGGATTGATGAATCAGTTCTTTGGGATCACATATTTGGATTTAAATAAGGGCTTCCTGCAGTTTTAACTAAAAAAATAAATGACTCTGAAAATAAACATTCCAATTAGCAAGTCAGACTTGAAAGGACTATGTTTTAGGTAGGGACATCCCCTGAATAAGGCAAACTAACCCACAAGTGTGTGATTTCATCTTGAATGCGAGGCATAAGCATGTTTATTTAAAGACAAATATCCTCAATCTAAACGACCCTGAGTTGCTTATAATACAATTTTCTCTGAAATACCAAATGATATATTTTACTTTGTATTATTTCACTGGTAAAGAGGACAACTCTAGTCTTGGAAAAAATTGACATGCCAGTCTACCCAGGATATAGATCTAGAATATTAATGCACCAACCTTTTGCTTCATTTTGGTTTGAATAAAGTAAAGTAGTCACTTCACTTGAGGATAGAATGTTTCAAGTGTGAAAAAGTGGAAATAATTATATTTTTCCTTTGCTGTCGTTCAGTTGCCAGCTCATGTCTGACTCTTTGGGACCCACAGACTGCAGCACACTAGCCCTCCCTGATGAGCTCAATTTAGCTGTTCATTTTCTCCCTCTCCTTTCTCCTCCACTCTATACAGTCTGGAAAAAGAAAAAAAACAAAAAACAAAAAACTTAAAACATGTAGAATAAAGATCTATGCTCCATAAATATTTTAATAAATAATCATTTGAGAAGGGCTGGCCATCCACTTACTGGAGTTAATGGATGACTCTTAGAGTTTCATAATTTCATGATTTACCTGTTCCCTACTGTCTGTAGATAATGATTCATGATCTGCCCAGTAATTAATTTCACTTCAGTCTAGGAATTACAGAGAAGAGGTGGGAGGGAAAGAGTCTCAGGTAGGAAACAGTTATTTCTGTTAGAAAAAAAGAGAGCAAAATTAATTTTCTAAGCAGCCAAGTTAAATGGCTCAATCAGCCACCCGACAAAATGCTTCCTTACCTAATATAAGCCTTTTAAATGTCAACCAATTAAAGTCATCACTTACCTAGAAAGTTTATCTTTTCTGTGTTTAGAAGAAATCTACCTGACTATTTATATACCCAAAAATTTGGATGTGTGTGTCATAATTGTGAGGTGAGGGTGTGTGGAGGGATTATACATATTTAAAGCTACTTCTGCTCTTCTCTAAATGGCTCTATTAACCTGCTATTTGGTGACTCATTGTATAAGGTGATTCATTCTCACCAACAGCACATTTCTATCTTTGAAAAGAAATATGCCAATATGTCAGTAATGTTCAAACAAGTTGTGTATTTTTATGAAATACTCCTCTCTAAAAGGAGCATCATTGGACATCAAACTGCAAAGAATGAGCCTGAAAAGTGCAAAAGTCTTAATGTGAGTATGAGGGGTCCGTGCTTGGGGGTCACCCAGTGTTCTTTAGGGAAGGAATGCCTTCTTTGCCTCAGTCCACCTTCTTTTCTACCCCTGGACTCAGAGATGGAAAGATGAGGTTTCTCTCCTTCTAGTGCCTCAGCTTCCTCTTTGTGTGTGTTGCGAGGCGGAGGAAATGGTTAGAAACTGAAGAGAAAAGAAAAATTTGAAAATGCCGCATTAGAGCATTAAAAAAGCCACGTTTGCTAAGAAAAGGTGGTAGGGAATACTGGCAATGTCAAATCTCTCCCCTTATTGGCTTCCCACTTTAAGACAGACTTCAGAGCCCTCCAGCAGAGGTATGGAGATTGAACCTTAGAACTTTGTGGGGGTCTTCTTGTTTCTGTAAATACTATGGACTGCTCTCTCTGGCAGCTGTCTTAAACTAAATTCAGCAAGGAAAGAGCTGATTTTAATGTAATATGTAAAGTGAACAAATCAGCAGTGCTGAGTACCTTCTACTCTAGAAGCAAATGTTAAAAGGTATATATATATATATATATATAAGAGAGAGAGAGAGATAGAGAGAGAGCTGTTTTTAAAACCTCCAGTGCCACAAGCCTGTGGCAAGCTGCCACAAACCTGAGAAATTGTTTCCTCTGATCTCTTGGGTTTTAATGACTAGCTAGCAGCATTCAATTACAAGTTGGCCATTAACAAGAAATCTAATTGCTATTAGCAAACAGGTAAACAACTCATATTGACATCACAAAGTGCTCAGAGGGCCATTTTAGAGTATCAAGCGAAATGAAGGTTTTCTTACAAAAAAATAGATAATTATGCATTTATTGAAAAGTATTGCCCCTCTATTCCACATACATAGAAATATTGGAATAGATCAGCAGTGGTAAAATATCACACTTTTCTTTTAAGTGCATGCAAATAAAGCTGCTAACTAAGCCACAAATCTCATTAGGTAAGGATTAAGTCTTTACCATTATTTACAGTTTCAAAAACTTAAGTCACTTTTGGAAATTTGTCTTTTGACCAAGAATGATCAGGAAAGAGCTTCTGATTACTTTGACTAGAGTGCCAAAGTTACTCTTTCCCTATATGGAATCACCTACATGATTTTGCATCACTTTATGGTTTCTCAGAGCTTAANCTTAAGTCACTATTGGAAATTTGTCTTTTGACCAAGAATGATCAGGAAAGAGCTTCTGATTACTTTGACTAGAGTGCCAAAGTTACTCTTTCCCTATATGGAATCACCTACATGATTTTGCATCACTTTATGGTTTCTCAGAGCTTAAAAACACACACACCTACAAAATCAACAAACACCTACAAAATCAACAAACACCTTCCAAAATCTTTTCCTCTCTAGGTTGGAAGAGTTACAGCTGTGAGTTTCAATCTGCAAAGAGATCTTATTAAAAAAATCATTAATAAAATAAAAAATATATTTGTTATTATAAGAACTTTCTTTATCTATGTATCAACCCCATATTATTGATTATCAAGAGGCAGGATAGATATATTGGAAGTTTACTAGTGATTGAAAATTCTTAAGGTAATTTTCTGTAATCTCAAATGTTCAAAATTGAGTCTTAGTGAAGAGAGGGGTAAAGTCTGTTATCAATGTAATAATCATGTTTGGAAAAACTGAATTTTACCTGGAATTATTATTAGTTAATGGGCTTCTGTGGTGGTTCAGATGGTAAAGGATCCACCTGCAATGCAGGATATGAGGGTCCAATCCCTGGGTCAGGAAGATCCCCTGGAGAAGGAAATGGCAACTCATTCCAGTTTTCTTGCCTTGGAAATCTCATGGACAGAGGAGCCTGGCAGGATATAGTCCTTGGAAACGGTCAGACACAACTTAGTGTCTAAGCAACAACAGCAGCATTTTTAAAAATAAACTTCTAAGACTTATTTACAAAACAGGAACAGACTCACAGACTTAGAGAAGGAACTTATGGTTGCCCAGGGGAAAGGAGGAGAGGAAGGGAAAGTCAGAGAGTTTGGGATGGACATGTACACCCCACTCTATTTTAAACAGAGAGCCAACAAGGACCTGCTGTAGAGCACAGGGAACTCTTCTCAGTGTTATGCGGCAGCCTGGATGGGAGGGGAGTTTGAGGAAGAATGTACGGCTGAGTCACTTTGCTATCCACCTGAAATTATCACAACATTGTTAATCACCTAGGAAAGTGTTATTTGCTCAGTTGTGTCCTCCTCTTTGTGACCCCACGACTGCAACCATCCAGGTTCTTCTGTCCATGTTCCCCAGGCAAGAATACTGGAGTGGGTAGCCATTCCCTTCTCTAGGGGATCTTCCTAACCCAGGGAGTGAACCCAGGTATCCTGCATTGCAGATGAATTATTTTACTGTCTAAGTCACCAAGGAAGCCCATTAATTGGCTATACTCCAACATAAAGTAAGAAGTTTAAAAAAAAAAAAAAAACTTCTATGTATTAAAGAGGATCTGAAGGAGACTATAAAACTCATGCAATGCCAAAACCATCTCACATGTGTTCCTGGTAACTGTTTCCTTGGTACGGTAGACCTTTAGCCCCAGTGGTGAGAAATGGACAAGACATTTACCCCAAACCTCAGTTGAGAAAGGTCCACAGCATCCCCGCCCCACACAGACATTCATTATCCCGCTTGGCAATAAAATAGCCCCAGTGGTGAAGAAAATATAGAATAGTCATGTTCTCTTTTGTCTCCAGGCTAAGTCTGTGCCACTCTGCAAATTCATTTTGTCTTGTTTTTCTCTTTGGAGACAGAGAGCAGCTGGTTGTCATCTTCCAAGCACTGTAACAGCCCCTCATACACTGAAGACAGTAATTAAGTCATCCCCTCCGCCTTCTCTTTTGAGGAACTCAAATTTCTTTTTAACACAGATTATCAAAAAATTGCCACAGGCTTGGACATGAAAATTGTTATTGCTAAGACTTTCTCTGTAAACCCCATTTGTTTCTGCAAATACTCTTTCGCCAGGAAAACAAGGTGTCCATGGAGGTGGGGCCCTGCCTTCTGGATTTCTTCTTCATTCAACATAAGTTCACTGGTGAACTTGGTTTCTCTCTTAACCTCCCACTGACACGTTGCTGTTCTCAGATAAACCTGTGTGACTCTTACCTCCCAGTCACCTTTCACTCTTTGCCTCCACCCCCTCACCTTCTAAAACGAGCAAATGTTAGGAGGAGCAGGTTCCTCGACAGCCATGATGAGAGTGCGGCTCCCGTGTGACATTCCCACCTGCGGGAGTTTTCTCCATAAGGTATTGTGCTAGTATGGTAGTAATATTTAAGAGAAAAAGCTTTCCTTTTCACTGTGTCCATATCTTTATCATCACATGGAGATCTGAAAAGGAAAACAAAAACAAAAACAGATTTACTGACTGTGTGATTTGAGGCAAATTATTTAATCCCACATGTCCTTCATCCGTAAAATGGGAATAGGATAGCTCAGGGAGTTGTTACTGACCAGGGTACTTGGCCTCCTTAATCAACAGAAATTGATCTGAGGCCAGACAAGAAATTCAGGCAAAGCTTCACTGGGGCCCTTCCCGCAGCAGTGGGAAGCAAGAATAGGTTTAAAAAAAGGCTTTCCTTTGCTCTCTGGCTTGCTCACTCAGCTATGGAGGGTGAGCTGATCCTTTTTATGGGGTGAGGGTGGGGCAGGTCCAGAGGTTGGGCTGAGAGGTGGCTCAGATGGTTGGGTCATACCTTTGATGGTTTTGCATGCAGGGAACACGTGCAGTACCCTGCTTTTGTATCTCTTTCTTAGTGGCAGCTAGGTTTCTGGTGTCTTTGTACCTTGTGGTCCATAATTTGTCCCGACTGCACATGAACTCAATTCTTTTTAGGTCCTTATAGTTTCTTTGTATTTTATTGTTCCAGGAGACATTTGTCCAGGTGTAAGCACTGCAGCAAAGGGTCCCGGGTCCCAGATCCCAGGTCCCAGCCAGTCTCAGAGTTGTGTTGAGGAATGAATGAAATTGCATGTTACCTGCCCACCTGCCTGACAAAATTCTTTCCCCTGGCAATCGTGTGACATTTTTGTTCTTTGGTGTAGTGTTCTTTATGAAAATACAATGGATTGATGAATCAGTTCTTTGGGATCACATATTTGGATTTAAATAAGGGCTTCCTGCAGTTTTAACTAAAAAAATAAATGACTCTGAAAATAAACATTCCAATTAGCAAGTCAGACTTGAAAGGACTATGTTTTAGGTAGGGACATCCCCTGAATAAGGCAAACTAACCCACAAGTGTGTGATTTCATCTTGAATGCGAGGCATAAGCATGTTTATTTAAAGACAAATATCCTCAATCTAAACGACCCTGAGTTGCTTATAATACAATTTTCTCTGAAATACCAAATGATATATTTTACTTTGTATTATTTCACTGGTAAAGAGGACAACTCTAGTCTTGGAAAAAATTGACATGCCAGTCTACCCAGGATATAGATCTAGAATATTAATGCACCAACCTTTTGCTTCATTTTGGTTTGAATAAAGTAAAGTAGTCACTTCACTTGAGGATAGAATGTTTCAAGTGTGAAAAAGTGGAAATAATTATATTTTTCCTTTGCTGTCGTTCAGTTGCCAGCTCATGTCTGACTCTTTGGGACCCACAGACTGCAGCACACTAGCCCTCCCTGATGAGCTCAATTTAGCTGTTCATTTTCTCCCTCTCCTTTCTCCTCCACTCTATACAGTCTGGAAAAAGAAAAAAAACAAAAAACAAAAAACTTAAAACATGTAGAATAAAGATCTATGCTCCATAAATATTTTAATAAATAATCATTTGAGAAGGGCTGGCCATCCACTTACTGGAGTTAATGGATGACTCTTAGAGTTTCATAATTTCATGATTTACCTGTTCCCTACTGTCTGTAGATAATGATTCATGATCTGCCCAGTAATTAATTTCACTTCAGTCTAGGAATTACAGAGAAGAGGTGGGAGGGAAAGAGTCTCAGGTAGGAAACAGTTATTTCTGTTAGAAAAAAAGAGAGCAAAATTAATTTTCTAAGCAGCCAAGTTAAATGGCTCAATCAGCCACCCGACAAAATGCTTCCTTACCTAATATAAGCCTTTTAAATGTCAACCAATTAAAGTCATCACTTACCTAGAAAGTTTATCTTTTCTGTGTTTAGAAGAAATCTACCTGACTATTTATATACCCAAAAATGTGGATGTGTGTGTCATAATTGTGAGGTGAGGGTGTGTGGAGGGATTATACATATTTAAAGCTACTTCTGCTCTTCTCTAAATGGCTCTATTAACCTGCTATTTGGTGACTCATTGTATAAGGTGATTCATTCTCACCAACAGCACATTTCTATCTTTGAAAAGAAATATGCCAATATGTCAGTAATGTTCAAACAAGTTGTGTATTTTTATGAAATACTCCTCTCTAAAAGGAGCATCATTGGACATCAAACTGCAAAGAATGAGCCTGAAAAGTGCAAAAGTCTTAATGTGAGTAACTGAGTGCAAAGCACCTCTTCTGAGGACTTCAGGGGCATTTTATCATTCTCATCGATACCTCTTATTCCCCCCCCCAAAAAGGAGTTAATTTGTTATTTGATTAAAGTTCAATCAAGTTCAGTAGAATCCTGCCTTGGCAAGAGTTGAAGAATATTTCTCTAGGATAACGTGACATCCTTATGTCTCTTTCCTCATGCAAGAAACACAGGCTCCATCCCTGGGTTGGGAAAAACCCCTGCTGTAAGAAATGGTAACCCACTCTTCTCGCCTGGAAAATTCCATGGAGGAGCATTTATTTCATTCATTGTGTCTCAAGGCTCTATTCTACTTCCCCTGCAGAGTTCTTTCTTCCATTCAATCCTGCAGTCTGGTTGATACCACTGATTGATTTTTAAATATCACATGTAATTTAGTTACCATTTCAAAGCAAAACAACAGCATCAGATACAGGCTAGTGAAGAGGAGAAATCATGAGCACCGGCATGCCCAGAGCACCGGCATGCCCAGAACTCTGTGGGGGAGACAGACAGCTGGGATCCTATTTGAAAACTAAACAAGATGGCTGGACAAAGGAAGTTTAGGATTTCAGAAGGTCAGACTCTCTAGACAGCAAAGCTGGTAAAGAACAAGTTACATTTGTCAATGTAACTTCAACCCTCAACGCTCCTCTGAGTAGCAGCTTGACTATTTATTGTGTTTGCTCATTTGTTTCATTAATGGGCTTCCCTGGTTGTGCTAGTAGAGAATCAGCCTGCCAATGCAAGAGACGCAGGCTCCATCCCTGGGATGGGAAAATCCCCTGTTGTAAGAAACAGTAACCCACTCTTTTCACCTGGAAAATTCCATGGACAGAGGAGCGTTTGTTTCATTCATTGTGCCTCAAGGCTCTATTCTACTTCCTCTCCAGATTTTTCTCTTCCATTCAGTCCTGCAGTCTGGTTGATACCACTGATTGATTTTTAAATATCACATGTAGTTTAGTTACCATTTCAAAGGTTATGATAGCAGAAAAAATTATCTCTAGGACTTCCAACATTATCTTCTATGGCTTATTTTCAAAATTCATTTTTAAATTATGTATTTTTGTTTGGCTGCATTGGGTCTTAGTTGTGATACGCAGGATCTTTGTTACATCATGTGGGATCTTTCACTGTGGTGCACAGACTCTCAACTGTAGCCTGAAGGCTCTGGAGTATACAGACTCAGTAGCTGTGGCCCAAGGGCTCAGTTTCTCTGTGGCATGTGGAAGCTTAATCTCCTGACCAGGGACCGAACCCATGTTCCCTGCATGGCAAGGTGGATTCTGAACCACTGGACCTCCAGGGAAGTACCCAAAGCACATTTTTTTAACATCCTCATTCAGTCTTCATGCCTTTCCTTCCTAGTCTTCTATTTGCTCAGGTTTTGCTTTTCTCAATAAGATGTTTTTTCTTCTGTTCATCTGACTCTTCAGTTTGTGCAGAGAGAGAGAGAGAGAGAGGATAGAGAGAGAGGGAAAGAGTCGTTGGACTATTAGGAAATCACTTGCTTTCTATCTCAACTGTATCTTTCAGAATTGCACATAAATATTTCATCCACACTTTCATTCATCTCACAAACCATTAAAACATACTGCAGCCACATTGGCCAGTGGGGAAGCAAGTCACAGGTCTACTTATTAAGAAAGTTTGTGAATAATTTCCATCCATGCACATCAGCCAAAGTCCACACAGCACCACCCCAGCAGTGTAGGCCAGCCTCCCTCAACATCCACCCTCGTGAAAATGTTATTATGATGTGTTCCCAAATACTCTTCCCAAGAGAAAAGGAAGAAGATGAAAGAAAGAAGAGAACCAGGCACTGTATGTCAGAGTAGCAGTGAAGCAAAACAACAGCATCAGATACAGGCTAGTGAAGGGGAGGAATCATGAACACGGTTGCTAGGAGCCCTGCGTTCGGCTGAACACAGGGGTGTGTAAAGGGGTATGTAAAATGGTGAGCTTCTTAAAGAAATAGTACTTATGCACAAAAGTCAGGAGAACAAACCTAAGCAGAAGTACACAGAGTTATTCAGCAGTTCACTCTGGAAATTGCTTGTATAGAGGCAAAGGTAAATAGAAAGCTTCCTAAGCAAGCAAAGGAGAAAGAAGAGAAGAAAGAAGAAAGTTCTCTCAGAAAGAGGTGAAAAGTGAAAGTGTTAATCACTCAGTCATGTCTGACTCTTTGTGACCCCATGGACTGTAACCTGCCAGGCTCCTCCTCTGTGCATGGAATTCTCCAGGCAAGAATACTGGAGAGGGTTGCCATTCCCTTCTCCAGGGATCATCATGCCCTAGGGATCAAACCCTGGTCTCCCACATTTAAGCAGATTCTTTATGTCTGAGCCACCAGGGAAGCCCCCCAGAAGGAGGCAAAAGTGGATAAACATGAGAAATTTTAAAGAACTCATATTCTTAATCAGGAGAAGAAAATTTAAAATCTCAAATTCCCTTTTGGTATAGTTACCACATACACGAATATACATGTGTGTGTATATATGTCGGGGATAAGACAATAGAGCTTTCGCAACCTTTACATACACAATCTGGGTCACTATCTCAATAAATTTTGTGGACTGTACACATTCAAGCCATAAGTAAACTTATATTCATGGCTTGATGGGATGGTGAATTACTACCACATGTAATATTGAACTGCTTTTAAATTATTTTTATATTCAGTTATTCTTGCAAAAATACATGAATGCATAAGTACAAGAAAGAAGCAAACTAGTGCATGTGAACAAATCCATCATGACATTGTTATTATAATGTACAAAGATTTCATTCCACAAAGCATACATCCAATTCAGCACAGTCCTTTCAAATCCACAGTCCTGAAATTTCTAAGCAACGTTTCTCACAAAGAGCTTTAATTTCTGCAAGAGTTAAATTGACCAAAATGCTAAACTTGGAAGGGAATGATGTAGAGTTACAAAAATAAAAGGATAATTAGGTATAATATTCAGGAATACTTAGAAGTGTTTACTTCTTGCAAACAACGGTTTTTCCAAATAAACGCTCGGGGTGAATTAATTGTTGTAAAATAAATACACAATCAAGCAAATAACATTTTATAATTCTGAAACAAGCACATAATAGAAACATTTCAAAGATGCTTAATCCAAGGGAACTGGCAACTGGAAGTAGATTTGTGAATTAGCAAACGTGATGATCTGGCAGTCAACATCTCCGGTTCCCCATGTTTGAATGCACGCAACAGAATGTGTGAAAGCACACAGGAAATTAAATATACGCCGTGTATGAAAAATTAAGCAGGTGGAGGAAGAGAGAAGGGGGATGAGTGAAAAAGTCTAGGGGGAAATAGGAAAGCAGAGAAACTGGAGAAGGAAGAGAGAGGAATGAAAAATATTGGGCTATTCAGAGAACCCATTTATCTTCTTTGTTCAACATCTATTGATCACCATCAGTGCTGGCAAGTAGCTTGAAGCTGTGATCCTGAATTGATATTTAATTAAATCCAGTTCTATTTTAATAATAGGATAACACACATCACAATTCTGATTGTAAATAACATCAGCAGATGAAGGATAAAAGAAGAATCTAAACTAAGTGCTAGGAAGTTTACAAAGAAGGCCAAGAACAACTCATGCAAAGAAAAACAATAATTAAACTCTGCTTCCAATTTATTGTCATTGTGGCTTTTATTAAGATTCTGTTTTAGTCCAAAAGTCATTTTCTTTCTGTCTTATTTGTCTCTCCAGGGATGAAAATAAACACAGACTGCAGAGCTAAGTTTTGCCTTTAACAGCTCACTCCCAACTTTCTGTGGACTGAGTTATCTTCTTGATCATTACCTTTAACTTCCTCTGAGTAAAATCCTTCCCAAAACTCTTACCCTTGTTTCCACTGTAATACCAGTTAATGGGAGTTTTATGTGGTTTTTGAGGGAATGATCTGATGTTTGAGATAGATTCCACTAGTCAACCCAGCCAACTTCCTTGAAAACGACTAATATTTACAACAAGGGCAAAGGCTCATAGAGTTTTGCCAAGAGAACACACTGGTCATAGCAAACACCCTCTTCCAACAACACAAGAGAAGACTCTACACATGGACATCACCAGATGGCCAACACCGAAATCAGATTGATTGTATTCTTTGCAGCCAAAGATGAAGAAGCTCTATACAGTCAACAAAAACAAGACCAGGAGCTGACCATGGCTCAGATCATGAGCTCCTTATTGCCAAATTCAGACATAACTTGAAGAAAGTGGGGAAAACCACTAGACCATTCAGGTATGATCTAAATCAAATCCCTTATGATTATACAGTGGAAGTGAGAAATAGATTTAAGGGACTAGATCTGATAGACAGAGTGCCTGATGAACTATGGATGGAGGTTCATGGCATTGTACAGGAGACAGGGATCAAGACCATCCCCATGGAAAAGAAATGCAAAAAAGCAAAATGGCTGTCTGAGGAGGCCTTACAAATAGCTGTGAAAAGAAGAGAAGTGAAAAGCAAAGGAGTAAAGGAAAGATGTAAGCATCTGAATGCAGAGTTCCAAAGAATAGCAAGGAGAGATAAGAAAGCCTTCCTCAGCAATCAATGCAAAGAAATAGAGGAAAACAACAGAATGGGAAAGACTAGAGATCTCTTCAAGAAAATTAGAGATACCAAAGGAACATTTCATGCAAAGGCGGGCTCGATAAAGGACAGAAACGGTATGGACCTAAGAGAAGCAGAAGATATTAAGAAGAGGTGGCAAGAATACACAGAAGAACTGTACAAAAAGAGCTTCGCTACCCAGATAATCATGATGATGTGATCACTCACCTAGAGCCAGACATCTTGGAATGTGAAGTTAAGTGGGCCTTAAAAAACATCACTGTGAACAAAGCTAGTGGAGGTGATGGAATTTCAGTGGTGCTATTTCAAATCCTGAAAAATTATACTGTGAAAGTGCTGCACTCAATATGTCAGCAAATTTGGAAAACTCAGCAGTGGCCACAAGACTGGAAAAGGTCAGTTTTCATTTCAATCCCAAAGAAAGGCAATGCCAAAGAATGCTCAAATGACCACACAATTGCACTCATCTCACACGCTAATAAAGTAATGCGCAAAATTCTCCAAGCCAGGCTTCAGCAATACACGAACCGTGAACTCCCTGATGTTCAAGCTGGTTTTAGAAAAGGCAGAGGAACCAGAGATCAGATTGCCAACATCCACTGGATCATAGAAAAAGCAAGAGAGTTCCAGAAAAAAACATTTATTTCTGCTTTATTGACTATGCCAAAGCCTTTGACTGTGTAGATCACAATAAACTGTGGAAAATTCTGAAAGAGATGGAAATACCAGGCCACCTGACCTGACTCTTGAGAAATCTGTATGCAGCAGTTAGAACAGGACAGGGAACAACAGACTGGTTCCACATAGGAAAAGGAGTATGTCAAGGCTGTATATCATCATCCTGCTTATTTAATTTATATGCAGAGTACATCATGAGAAACGATAGGCTGGAAGAAGCACAAGCTGGAATCAAATTTGCCGGGAGAAATATCAATAACCTCAGATATGCAGATGACACTACCCTTAAGGCAGAAATTGATNGGACAGGGAACAACAGACTGGTTCCACATAGGAAAAGGAGTATGTCAAGGCTGTATATCATCATCCTGCTTATTTAATTTATATGCAGAGTACATCATGAGAAACGATAGGCTGGAAGAAGCACAAGCTGGAATCAAATTTGCCGGGAGAAATATCAATAACCTCAGATATGCAGATGACACTACCCTTAAGGCAGAAATTGATGAGGAACTAAAAAGCCTCTTGATGAAAGTGAAAGTGGAGAGTGAAAAAGTTGGCTGAAAGCTCAACATTCAGAAAATGAAGATCATGGCATCTGGTCCCATCACATCATGGCAAATAGATGGGGAAACAGTGGAAAGTGTCTGACTTTATTTTTGGGGGCTTAAAATCACTGAAGCTGGTGATTATATCCATGAAATTAAAAGAAGCTTACTCCTTGGAAGGAAAGTTATGACAAACCTAGACAGCATATTAAGAAGCAGAGACATTACTTTGCCGACTAAGGTCTGTCTAGTCAAGGCTATGGTTTTTACCAGTGGTCATGTATGAATGTGAGAGTTGGACTGTGAAGAAAGCTGAGTGCCAAAGAATCGATGCTTTTGAACTGTGGTGTTGGAGAAGACTCTTGAGAGTCTCTTGGACTGCAAGGAGATCCAACTAGTCAGTCCATCATAAACGAGATCAGTCTTGAGTGTTCATTGGAAGGAATGATGCTAATGCTGAAATTCCAATACTTTGGCCACCTCATGCAAAGAGTTGACTCATTGGAAATGACCCTGATGCTGGGAGGGATTGGGGGCAGGAGGAGAAGGGGACAACAGAAAATGAGATGGCTGGATGGCATCACCAACTCGATGGATATGAGTTTGAGTGAACTCCAGGATTGGTGATGGACAGGGAGGCCTGGCATGCTCTGATTCAAGGGGTCGCAAAGAGTCGGACACGACTGAGTGACTGAACTGAACTGCACTGAACTGAACAGATGGTATTTCATAAGAATGCTATATCCCTCTGGGACCCATTGCCATGCATATATGTTCATATTTACACAGATATTCCTCTACTAACAATATGGTTATGTCCCAATAAACTTGCTAAAGGAAAAATATTTTGAGTCAAAAATTTAATGCTCCTAACATACTGATCATGATAGCTTAAAGGCCCAGCCAACCATGAACATGCTCAGAACATTCACAGTTGGACAAAATCATCTAGCACAAAGCCTATTTCATAAAGAGGTGTTGAATATCTCATGCAATTTATTGAATACATACAAGAATGAAAAACAAAATGGGTGAGTGCATGACAGTTATAAATGTATTGGCTGTTTATCCTCATATTCTTGTGGCAAACTGTGAGCTCTCACCACTGCCAAGCATCACCAAAGAGTATGTATCACATATCATAAGCCCAGGAAAAGTTCAAAAGTAAAAAAAATCTGAAGTATGTTTGCTACTGAGTGTGTGTGGCTTTTACAACATTGCAAAATTTAAAAAGTCTTAAGTTGGGGACCTTCTGCTTCTGCACATGTGCAAAATGAGAAAATGTTTATGAGATTTCTTTCTAATATAGAAAGTGCTTTCCAAATTCAAAATAACTTTTAATTATAACGCTTAGACTGTGTCATAAGTCTTTGGGCTTCCCCAGTAAGTTGGCTAAACTGTGATTCCTTAGTGGCCTGGCATAGTGACAGCTATAACAAAACTTTGGGGTTTCCAAGTTGGAAAGTGCCTTAATTCCTTTGAGGGTGGAATAGCAAAATACAGTATACTGATTGTCTTAGACAATAGACATTTGTCACTGGAAGTTCTGGAAGCTGAAAAGTCAAAGATCAGGCCAATCCTGTGCCTGATACAGGCCTGATTTCAGGAGGGCTGTCTTTTCACTGTGTCCTCACAAGGTAGAAGGAGCAAGGGCCTTTCACGGGCTTTTTTCATAAGGGGGCTAATCACAGTTATGAGTAATCACCCTCAGGACCTAACCCCCTCTCAAACGCCCCTCATCCAAGCACCATCACCTTAGGCATTAAGGTTCAACAAATTAATTTTGGAAGACACAATCAATGCACGGCAGTGAGTAATGGAATATTTCCTGCTAGATTGGTAAACAAAGAAGTCATAGCAATCAGTGATTCAAGTCCTCCAAATGTGAATTTCTAAGCCTGGAGAGCACCCAGGAAAAACAATTCACAATCCACGCCATCAACCACTCCCCATGGTGAGTACTGAGGAGTTAGGGGCAGGGGAGGGCAGAATGCAAGATACTGGCCCGATATCTGAGATACATATTCAAAAAAAAAAAAAAAAAAGATTTCAAAAGGCCCAGACTCATATCATCCCATTGAGTGAATGAGTGAGTGAAGTTGCTCAGTCATGTTCAACTCTTTGAGACCCCACGGACTGTAGCCTACCAAGCTCCTCTGTCCATGGGATTTTCCAGGCAATAGTACGGGAGTGGATCTCCATTTCCTTCTCCAGGGGATCTTCCTGACCCAGGGATCGAACGCAGGTCTCCCGCATTGTAGACAGATGCTTTACTGTCTGAGCCACCAGGGAAGTCAATTAAAAAGTGGTAGATTCCTTAACTTGAGATTTCTTATTTTCTTTAATTAACAATAATCTTTTGATATGCAGACTACCTGCCCCTTGTTACAAGCTTTTATATAACCCGACTCCTTCCCCTGCCTCCTTGGAACTCTCACAGTCACTTGAGGTGCTGTCTCCCAGGCTTGAAGTCCTAAAAATTCCCACCAACTATAATGTAACTCTCAATTTTTAGGTTGTGACTATTTTTTTAAGTCAACAGCAGGAAGGCTTCCTAAAGACCATCTTCATTCCTTCCTTTCCCAAAAAGGGAAGCAGTTCTGATCTCATGAAATAGAATCATTGAAATTTCTACTTCATTTCATTGTCCCATTGATCCATGATGCCTCAGTTCCTGAGTGAGATGTGGTAAGCAAATGGAAATGTCGAATGGATCACCTCCTGCAGAATCAGGGTTGAAAGAACGGGCAAACATGTCTCCCAATCAGATCAGTAAAGAAGATGATATGCAAGCTCTTGAGAAAGCACGGTCAATCCATAAGTCCCACATGTCCACAGAAATTTCACAGGGGCTTCCGTGGGGCTTGCAGAGGTGAGGAGAAAGCAACTATTCCTCCCCTCCTGAGATTTAGGTCTAGTGCGCTTGTGTGTGTCATTATTCTGTTCCAAAATAAACAAATCTTAGAAACCTTGCATTGGGTTGCGTGATTCTCAAGGTGAAAGGAATCACCTATAGTTCTTGTACATGTCTCAGATGTGCATGTAGCAAGCACCTGCATATGTAGAAGGGATGGATCACTGGGCTTCGTTATCCTGTTCTTGAAGTCCAAAAATTTAGAAAGAACATCCGAAGGGGCCAACAGGGAGGACTTTTTTCTCCAAGACTCGCTAAGAAGAAAAATGAATCCAAGCCTACAATGGCTCGACAGTGAGGCACACTCTAATGATTTGAACGGGAAGAGATGTACCAATGCCAGCAACATAAAACAGACAAAATTAATTCAAAGATTTGAGACAAGGATGTGATTTGGCTAAACATTGTTTCTGCCTTTCCTTCCAACCCACTTTAATTCAAGCAGCTCACATCTGGTGTTTTATGTGAAGTCAAGAGGAAAACCTCAGTGAATGGATGCTGAGCAGCTCCAGGATAGGAACTTGGCCTGTGAGCTTGTAGAGGTGAAGAGAATTACAGAGGAGATCTGCCTGCCAATCTAAGTTTCAGAGCACAGGATTTGTACAAGAACCTTCATTTTGGTTAGAAGGACTAAAGGAGAGGTGAAATAGTTAAGATAGAGACAAACAGAAGTAAAAATCATACTGAACCTACTCTAAACCATAAGTGGGACATAATTTTCCCAGGAAAAGTTTAATCTTCAAATGTGTGTGTGTTGTAATTCAAACTACGTAAATTCCTCCACTAGGAAAAAGTAGACTTTCTGAATATAAAAAAATGCAATGACCTTATTGCTCTGCTGTGATGTCCAGCTCATGTATAAATAGCAAATGAAGATGCTACTTTCTATATCCTTTTAGAATAGCCCTTATTTTTTTTTATCTCAAAGCTATTCGTTTGTTAAAAAAAAAAAAAAAGAATAATAAGAAGAAAGAAATTTGTATGTTCAAGTAGTAAAGCTTGCATGATTTTAATTACGTTAGACTTAAGCTATTCTCCATACTGCCTAAGTCTGTAGGTTAAAAAAATAATAAAGCAAAACTGATTTCAAATGCATGCAACAATAAAACGTAGCTTGCAGCAAGCAGCAGTGACCGGTGGCTAGAAGTGATGGGAGCAAGGTCTTAGTGTCCTAGAACAGGAGTCTTAACCAACGGACCACAGGAGCCAGCAGTTAGGGCTAGAGGTCCTGGTCCTTGCCTGCTTCGTCAAGAAAGAATTCAGAGGAGGCAGAGACAAAGCATAAAGTAAAAAGTTTATTGAAAAGAAAAGGACACATGGAAAAGCACTCAGGTGAACTCAGGGAGACAGCCACTCCTTTGGGAAGTTTAAATCCTTTATAAGGTGGCAGTTTTCCGAGTCTCTGTCTTCCCTCGGGCCAATCATCTTGCTTTATTCCCCACTCCCCACCCCATGGTTAATTCGTCTCAGGACCCTCCGCTGGGGTGTACACGCAGTCTTCAGCCAAGCTGGATCTTAAAGTGAAGGCTCCCGGCAGGAGTGAGACCCATTACGGCCTGGCATTACCCTTTGACTTTTGAACTACAAAGAGTCTTTCTGCACATGTGTAGTATCTCCCTGTCTTAAAAACGGGAGAGCAGAAGATCCCTTAATCCTCTACTCTCAGTTCAGCTCAGTTCAGTCGCTCAGTCGTGTCCGACTCTTTGCGACCCCATGAATCGCAGCACGCCAGGCCTCCCTGTCCATCACCATCTCCTAGAGCTCACTCAGACTCACGCCCATTGAGTCAGGGATGCCATCCAGCCATCTCA
>SJYX01010441.1:298100-332823 GCA_006410675.1 Oreotragus oreotragus | reverse complement strand
TCTTGCTTTTTCCATGATCCAGCAGATGTTTGCAATTTGAGCTCTGGTTCCTCTGCCTGTTTTAAAGCCAGCTTGGACATCAGGGAATTCACGGTTCACGTATTGCTGAAGCCTGGCTTGGAGAATTTTGAGCATTACTTTACTAGCATGTGAGATGAGTGCAATTGTGCAGTAGTTTGAGCATTCTTTGGCATTGCCTTTCTTTGGGATTGGAATGAAAACTGACCTTTTCCAGTCCTGTGGCCACTGCTGAGTTTTCCAAATTTGTTGGCATATTGAGTGCAGCACTTTCACAGCATCATCTTTCAGGATTTGAAACAGCTCGACTGGAATTCCATCACCTCCACTAGCTCTGTTCATAGTGATGCTTTCTAAGGCCCACTTGACTCCACATTCCAAGATGTCTGGCTCTAGATTAGTGATCACATCATCATGGTTATCTGGGTTGTGAAGATCTTTTTTGTACAGTTCTGTGTATTCTTGCCACCTCTTCTTAATATCTTCTGCTTCTGTTAGATCCAGACCATTTTTGTCCTTTATCGAGCCCATCTTTGCATGAAATGTTCCCTTGGTATCTCTAATTTTCTTGAAAAGATCTCTAATCTTTCCCATTCTGTTCTTTTCCTCTATTTCTTTGCATTGATTGCTGAGGAAGGCTTTCTTATCTCTTCTTATTCAAATGCTTATATCTTCCCTTTTCTCCTTTGCTTTTTATCTCTCTTCTTTTCACAGCTATTTGTAAGGCTTCTCCAGACAGCCATTTTGCTTTTTTGCATTTCTTTTTCATGGGGATGGTCTTGATCCCTGTCTCCTGTACAATGTTACGAACCTCATTCCATAGTTCATCAGGCACTCTGTCTATCAGACCTAGGCCCTTAAATCTAATTCTCACTTCCACTGTATAATCATAAGGGATTTGATTTAGGTCATACCTGAATGGTCTAGCGGTTTTCCCTACTTTCTTCAATTTGAGTCTGAATTTGGTAATAATGAGTTCATGATCTGAGCCATAGTCAGCTCCTGGTCTTCTTTTTCTTGACTGTATAGAGCTTCTTCATCTTTGGCTGCAAAGAATATAATCAATCTGATTTCGGTGTTGACCATGTGGTGACATCCATGTGTAGTCTTCTCTTGTGTTGTTGGAAGAGGGTGTTTGCTATGACCAGTGCATTATCTTGGCAAAACGCTATTAGTCTTTGCCCTGCTTCATTCCGCATTCCAAGGCCAAATTTGCCTGTTACTCCAGGTGTTTCTTGACTTCCTACTTTAGCATTCCAGTCCCCTATTATGAGGGTTTTTTCACTCTCTCTTTGTCCTTGCCATGATTATTACCTTGAGATGTTTACAAGAGGCAAGGACCAGCTATTTGTAAACTGAGAGGCTGATTGTAAATTCCTCAACTGGGGCCCACCTATCCCTTGCCTTAGAAAATGTCATAGGAGGCTAGTTGTAAATGTCTAGATTGGACATTTATCTCCTACATCACCTACAGCTATCTCCTATATCAAAACCACTGAGAAGTTTGTACAGAACCCCTATATTCAGGACATGTATTGTGTTAAAAAGAGTTCTGAAGTACTCTACTGTCAGCCTGATGGAGGTGAGTAACCCCACCAAGAACTTCTTTTGAACCTCATTCAAACAGTGAGAATAACACCGCATTGGTAGGGTTATTGTGAAGACAGTGATAATAAAAGGGTCTATAACTAGCATAGAACAGGCACAGATTGGGTACTAGACAAATAATAGAGCCTTTTACTTTCTTTTGGCACCATGGGTCTCCTCGAATGTGCAAAGCTGTCAAGCTAACAAAATAACTGAGAAAAGGGACTATACTCCCAAAATACTTTAAAAAATCTGGGTGAATAATTTGAAAAATGATACTGATGCACACTCATCCCGCAGGAACTAAAAGG
Source organism: Oreotragus oreotragus (assembly GCA_006410675.1). Classification (NCBI taxonomy): domain Eukaryota; kingdom Metazoa; phylum Chordata; class Mammalia; order Artiodactyla; family Bovidae; genus Oreotragus; species Oreotragus oreotragus. The sequence continues at coordinate 330,907 of SJYX01010441.1, read as the reverse complement.
AGTATTTCTCGCCTAGGAAATCCATCTCTACTAATCTTGCTCAGAAACTTCCTGCCAAAAATTTTGTATTTCTCTGTACAAGCTTTATTCTCATTTACAAATGAATATTTCAAGGTGATTTATCAGAAGCTCCTTAATTCTGATCTGATAAGATAGGCACCATACATCTGTAAGGACTCTTGGGGCATTTCCCAGTTTAGCCTGGCTTCTAGTAGAGATCCTTTTATGTCTTAGCTCTCATTATCTTGTTCAATTCGCAGGGATCAGTTGGAGCTTCAGTTCTTATTGCCTATATTCCCCATAGAGGAGTTCTGAGATATGGCAGGCGGCTGCTCTCTATTTTCCCAAATTTCAAAAATATGCCACATAATTTTTACTTTCTCTGGGGTACCCATGTTGTATACACATCTGGGTGGTCGGGAAAACATCTCCTATTTTGCATCAGGCTGCACTTGTATAAACAGAGGTCATGTGCTTTCATTTTCTTAGTAGTCTGGATAGTATATGAGGTTGTTGCCAAAAATGGGGAGAAGATACTGTGGTCAGGGGAACTGTCGAGATGTGGCTGGGAGAGGAGGAAATGTGAATCAAGGATAAGGAATGAAGAGTGAAGAAGCAGGTGAACTAAATTAGGTGTGTATAATGGGTGTTCTGGGCTTCCCTGGTGACTCAGATGGTAAAGAATCCACCTGCAATGCAGGAGACCTGGGTTCAATCCCTGGGTCGGGAAGATCCCCTAGAGAAGGGAATGGCAACCCACTCCAGTATTCTTGCCTGGAGAATCCCATGGACAGAGGAGCCTGACAGGTTACAGTCCATGGGGCCGCAAAGAGTCAGACACAATTGAGCAACTAAGCACAGCACAGCACTGGGTGTACTGGGGGTAAGGAACATTGCAGAAAATGTGGGGCCAGGTGAAAGGGTTGCAGAGATAGCAAGAAAACTCAAAGAGAAGCAGAAGGCATATTAAACTGCATAGCACATTGGTCAGTTGCTTCACTCAGATAAGTCCACAAGCAAAGGCTATATTGTTATATATTGTGTTATTTCTTGAAAAAAAGTCACCAGGGAAACATCTCCATGAAGATGTCCACAATGTCAGGGCAATCTACAAAATCACAGACCAAGATACCTATACCTACGTGCATACCTCCTATCCATCTCTAATTCAGTCTTATAAACTGAACCTTTTATGTTTTACCTTGGTTTTCCACCTAAAGCTTTGGAGTTTTCAAGAGTTTTCAGTTCTTAGAGTCTGAATATTGGGTTTTTTTTCCTTTGAAAAATAATACACGATAATTCACTTTATGAATTTTCTTTCATCCTATTTACTAATGACAAAAAAAGCGGCCAAGATATTACTGAAACTATGACCATAACCCTAACTGAATTAAATCAGCATAATTCAACAACATAGTGCAGACCCTGAGGCTACAAACATGTGCATCTTTCTTTACAGCTCCGTTAGTTTGGACCTGAACTTCAGCCCTTTGAAAATGTCAGTACACATAGGTTGAGGAGATAGTCAAATCCTTATCCTTGGTTCGTTAATATGATTGCAGTCATTGACTTGGTTTGAATTCACATCCAAGGGCGCTATGCACCTGCCTGTTTTCCAAGGATAGAGAAAGAAAAAGAGATGAGATCGAGATGAAAACTGAAGATAGATACTATTGTAGAGAAATGCACTATCATATCATTTCACATATCTATCACAGCAAAGGACCTTCTTTAGAACAAGATCATGAATATCTCATTAATGAAATGCCTTTGGTATTCTCCTAAGGAAAATATTTCTAAAACCACTTTTAATTGCCTTGTAATCTATAGTGTGCGTGGCTGATTTTATTCTACACACGGTATTGGCATGGAGTTACCTTTAGAAAACAGAATTGCTGAAAGGTGATTGTCAAGTCCTAAAATCAAGTGCAAACTCTCAGAGCTTGAAAGAGCAGACACAGATTTTCATTCTATTCACGGATATAAAAGCTGCAGAGTACCATACACGACTTTGCTCAGTGTTAATTGCATAGAACAAAAACAAAGGGGAAGATCTAAACAGACTATGAAGAAAAGGAGAAAGCAAAATGTCAACTCTGAAGGAAGAAAGGAAATTAAATATTTCAAAAAGATATATATACACACACACATATATGTATGTATATATATATATGATAGAAAGTTGAAAAGTTGAAACTAAAATGTACAAGAAGGAAGATCATTTTTCCTGTCAATTTTAACACTCTTATGTTCTGACATGTCTACCTAGCTATCAACACTTTTACTGTATTTAAACTTTTCAAGTACACTGAAGCTTGAGAGTTGATTGTTTAAAAATGAAACAAAAGTTAAGCAAAATGACCGAACATTGAAGAGAGATTTCAGCTCAATATAGAATAGTACCTAATTCATTCCTGCTGATTTTTCTATTCATGTTGACAAGGTTAATTTGTGTTTCACATTATTTCTTTCTTTCTACTCAGTATTTTTGCAATGAAATAAAAAACATTCAATCTGACCTTTGAAGAGAGAATTATGTTTCTATTGCTTATGTGAGAGATCTTAGTAACTCCTTCCTGCTTGAGGATTTTTAGTTATGGGTCTTTTACATTCTTAACAGAATCATAATAACCATACCTCGCAGGTGAGGCACCCTGAGGTTATAAATGGGAAGATGGAGTTCTAGCTCCTCTTGGCAAAACAGCATCCACTAAAGGGTGGAAGAATCAGCTCTAAATCATTCAAGGTGCTGATTCTTCAGGGAGATGCTCTTTCTCCTACATAGCAGTTTGGGGATTAAGAAACCTAAAAATCTTCTGAGCACGGAACACACACACATATGCATGCATGTATGTTGTTATACATGTATACTGGTACACAAACATACATGTGTATATATAACATCTACTTTATATGTTATAATTTATATATGTGTGCATGCATGCTCAGTCATGTCCAATTCTTTGCAACCCCGTTGACTACAGCCCACAAGAGCTCCTCTGTCCATGAGATTCCCCAGTCAAGAACACTGGAGTAGGCTGTCATTTCCTTCTCCAGGGGATTTTCTGATCCAAGGATCCAACCTGCACATCTTTCATCTCCTGCACTGGCAGTCAGATTCTTTACCACTGTTCCTTATATATGTATACATATATAAGTACCCATATGTATATTTATGTGCATGTATGTTTCAATCATGGTACTACAGAAAAGGATTATCTGTGGCTTCATACTGGGCCATGAATAACGAGCATAATCTTTTCCTTCATGATAGGCTTCTGAAGTGTTAAAGATAGCTATCTTAATATGCTTGTAACAGATCATATAACTTTATTCATTGGGGATACCTGAACTATTGCTTACCATATACATTTATTGGCTACCCAGCTGGTGCAGTGGTAAAGAATCCACTTGCCAATGCAGGAGACCTGAGTTCGATCCCTGCGTCAGGAAGATCCCCTGGAGTAAGAAATAGCAACCCACTTCAGTATTATTGCCTAGAAAATCTCATGGACAGAGGAGCCTGGTGGGCTAGAGTCCAGGCTGTTGCAGAGTCAGACATGACTGAACAGCTGAATACACACACACGTATACATTTATCAGTTCAAGTGAAACACAACTGTGTGCAATCTACCTATCCTCCTTAATGGCAATATAATTAAATTAGAAATCAATAACTAATCAATATGTGACCATTCGTGAGATATTTAGAATCTAAATAACATATCTTTAACTGAAACACAAGTGTCACACAATTGTGTATGTGATTTTTGTCTTTTTTTTTCTTCCCTGAATCCACTTTCCAGTAACTGATCAAAAGAATACTCTTAGTAGTAGTAACACAGAAAACCTACAAAATGAACTTTATCATAAGATGGATGTGGCATGAGGGTCCAAAGAATAATTCAGCTAATTTTTTAGCTATTTGTCCATGTATTAATTACTTGTATGTATATAGTTCAGTGTCATAATCTTAGAAATTGGGGAAAAAATATGATTTCTGTAAAGATTACATATAATTATTTACATATTACAATCATCAAACTGGTGCACAAGGACAAAAAATAGTTCATTGTTGTTTTGTTTCTTAAGATGGGGGCTTCCCTGTTGTCTCAGACAGTGAAGAATCTGCCTGCAACTCGGAAGACCTGGGTTTGATCCCTAGGTGGGGAAGATACCCTAGAGAAGGAAATGGCAACCCACTCCAGAATTCTTGCCTGGAGAATCGCATGAACAGAGGAGGAGGCTGGTGGGCTACAGTTCAAGGGGTCGCAAAGAATTCGACAAGACTGAGTGATTAAAACTTAAGGTGGGAATGACTCTGTTCCATTTCAAAGATTTCATTAAATTAGAATTTTAATTATCTTTTAAAAGTTATAAAGGTCTTTATTAGGTCTGAGATGTGCACTCTGAGGCATGCTGCTGCTGCTAAGTCGCTTCAGTCGTGTTCAACTCTGTGCGACCCCATAGACGGCAGCCCACCAGGCTCCCCCATCCCTGAGATTCTCCAGGCAAGAACACTGGAGTGGGTTGCCATTTCCTTCTCCAATGCATCAAAGTGAAAAGTGAAAGGGAAGTCGCTCAGTTGTGTCTGACTCCCAGCGATCCCATGGACTTCAGCCCACCAGGCTCCTCTGTCCATGGGATTTTCCAGGCAAGAGTACTAGAGTGGAGTGCCATTGCCTTCTCCTTTGAGGCATGAGACAGTATAAACTTTTATGATATAGAAATCTATGTAAAGAGTCATCTCTATATAGTACACTGTGATAAAGATGGGAGTACCTCTCACTAGATACTTTGGGTAAAACTTCTTCTGGAAAATATGGTTACTGCTTACCAACCATCCCATGTGACCCTCCTCTGCCATATATTCCAGCTTTCCTTGTTTGGACCATGTGATTATGTCTTATCAACCAAATATCCCATTTCTGGTCCAAAAGTTTTAAGAGTGGCTCGAATTCTTCAAACTCTTTCTTCCCCAGGCCCAGCATAATGAATGTATTATGTAGAAATAACAGCCATAGGATAAAAGCAGTCTAGATTCTGCAGTTTGGGTTAGAAATTTCAATACGCCTGTCTCAGTAACTGAGAGACTATGTAGACATAAAATCAATAAGTATGAAGAATGCATGAAAAACATTATCAATCAACTTGACCTAATAGCTCCACCTGACAAAGGCAGCACACAGTCCTTTAATGCAAATGGGATATTTATGAAACAAGACCACTCTCGGGGACATAGAACAGGGCTATGTAATTTGAAAAGTGTGCAATCTACTTATGCTCCTTAATGATAATATAATTAAATTGGAAATCAATAACTAATCAATATGTGGCCATTCATGAAATATTTAGAATCTAAATAACATGTTTTTAAATGACCAATGGATAAAAAATAAAATTGCAAAACTGAAATAAAAGTATAAAGTATTTTGAATGAAATTCAAATGAACGCACAACATATCAAAGTTTGAAGGTGCTAAAGTAGTACTTAAATGACAGTAATAGCATTTATTTAACAGCACTGAATAAACTAGATTACAATAGAAACAAAGGTCTCAAGTCAATAACCTTAATTTTCACCTTAAAAAACAAAAAAGAGCAAATAAAAGTTTAAAAAAGGAAATAAAAAAGATTAGAACAGAAATGAATGAAATAGAAAACAGAAAAACAATAAAAATGCAAACATGCTCTCTTGACTGAGCTATCCAGGCATGGTTATTGAAGATCCATAAAATTGATATATACCTTAAAAAACTGATCAGAAATAAAAAATAGAAACAAATCATCAATATGAAAAATGAAAGAAGCAGAATGTTATAAATTCTAAAGACATTTAAAGAAAAAAAGATGACAATTTTTATGAAATGTAAAAACTGCTTTTTTTTTTTTTTTCACTTTATTTTACTTTACAGTACTGTATTGGATTTGGCATACATTGACATGAATCCACCACGGGTGTACATGAACTCCCAAACATGAACCCCCCTCCCACCTCCCACCCCACATCATCCCTCCAGCACAAATTATCAAAGTTCACTGAAGAAGAAATAGATAATATGAATTGCCCTTTACATTTTTTTAAGCTGAACTTTCAGTTAAAATGCACCTCATACAGAAAACCCTGGATCAGATGACCTCTCTGGTGAATTTTAGCTAACTTTTAAGAAGTAATAATACCAACTTTATATAAACTTCTAGAAAAGCATAGGTAAAGGGAACAATCCCCAATTAATTCTATGAGGCCAGCATATTCTCCAAAAATTGAAGAAAGATGTTTTAAAAAATGATAATTCTATAAGTCTCATGAATATAGATACAAAAATCATTTTAAAATGTTAGGAAATCTAATCTAACACTATGTAGAAAAGATAAGGCCTCATAATGAAGTAGAGTTTATTCCAGGAATGGAAGATTAGTTGAATATTCTTAGGTGTCATTTATCATATTAACAAGTAAATAAGAAAAAATTATGATCATCTCAATAAATTTTAAAAACTGATAAAATCAATTATACATTTCTAATTTAAAACTCTTAGCAAAGTAGAAACAGAATGGATTCCCCCCTCCAAAAAAAAAAAAAAAAACCTACAGCTAACAACATACTTAATGGTAAAAGTATGAATAATTTCCTTTTCAGAACAGTGATAAAATGAAGAAGCTCCCTCTCATCGCATCTATTCAATGTTGGACTGAAGGTTCCAGCCAGTACAATGAGGCAAGTAAAAGAAATTTAAAACATACATTCTGGGAAGGAAGAAGTAAAATGTGTTTTATTTGAAGACAGTATGATCATTTATGGAAAAACGAAATCTATTGACTCTATCAAAAAGGTATCAGAACTAGTAAATAAGTTTAGAAAGATTACAGGATACAAGATTAATTCATAGGAATCAACTGCATTTCTATATTCCAGCAACAAACCATCAAAAACTGAAGTTATGAAAAACACAATAGCATCAAACAATATTAAATTTATAGGGATAAATCTGACATGGATNGGCTCCTCTGTCCGTGGGGATTTTCCAGGCAAGAATACTGAAGTAGTTGCCATGCCCTCCTCTCGAGGATCTCCCCAACCCAGGGATCCAAGCCAGGTCTCCTGGCAGATTCATTACCATCTGAGCCACCGGGGAAGTCCAGGAATACTGGAGTGGATATCTATCCCTTCTCCAGGGGATCTTCCCAACCCAGGAATCCAACCAGGGTCTTCTACATTGCAGGAGGATTCTTTACCAACTAGGCTGCCAGGGAAGCCCAGTCGTTATTCTTCTCTAATTAGACAAAATCCGACCTGACTTCACCAAGTACCTAAATCCTGTCTCTTATACACATCTAGATGTGTATAAGAGACAGGCTTTCCTTGTTTGGACCATGTGATTATGTCTTATCAACCAAATATCCCATTTCTGGTCCAAAAGTTTTAAGAGTGGCTCGAATTCTTCAAACTCTTTCTTCCCCAGGCCCAGCATAATGAATGTATTATGTAGAAATAACAGCCATAGGATAAAAGCAGTCTAGATTCTGCAGTTTGGGTTAGAAATTTCAATACGCCTGTCTCAGTAACTGAGAGACTATGTAGACATAAAATCAATAAGTATGAAGAATGCATGAAAAACATTATCAATCAACTTGACCTAATAGCTCCACCTGACAAAGGCAGCACACAGTCCTTTAATGCAAATGGGATATTTATGAAACAAGACCACTCTCGGGGACATAGAACAGGGCTATGTAATTTGAAAAGTGTGCAATCTACTTATGCTCCTTAATGATAATATAATTAAATTGGAAATCAATAACTAATCAATATGTGGCCATTCATGAAATATTTAGAATCTAAATAACATGTTTTTAAATGACCAATGGATAAAAAATAAAATTGCAAAACTGAAATAAAAGTATAAAGTATTTTGAATGAAATTCAAATGAACGCACAACATATCAAAGTTTGAAGGTGCTAAAGTAGTACTTAAATGACAGTAATAGGATTTATTTAACAGCACTGAATAAACTAGATTACAATAGAAACAAAGGTCTCAAGTCAATAACCTTAATTTTCATCTTAAAAAACAAAAAAGAGCAAATAAAAGTTTAAAAAAGGAAATAAAAAAGATTAGAACAGAAATGAATGAAATAGAAAACAGAAAAACAATAAAAATGCAAACATGCTCTCTTGACTGAGCTATCCAGGCATGGTTATTGAAGATCCATAAAATGGATATATACCTTAAAAAACTGATCAGAAATAAAAAATAGAAACAAATCATCAATATGAAAAATGAAAGAAGCAGAATGTTATAAATTCTAAAGACATTTAAAGAAAAAAAGATGACAATTTTTATGAAATGTAAAAACTGCTTTTTTTTTTTTTTTCACTTTATTTTACTTTACAGTACTGTATTGGATTTGGCTTACATTGACATGAATCCGCCACGGGTGTACATGAACTCCCAAACATGAACCCCCCTCCCACCTCCCACCCCACATCATCCCTCCAGCACAAATTATCAAAGTTCACTGAAGAAGAAATAGATAATATGAATTGCCCTTTACATTTTTTTAAGCTGAACTTTCAGTTAAAATGCACCTCATACAGAAAACCCTGGATCAGATGACCTCTCTGGTGAATTTTAGCTAACTTTTAAGAAGTAATAATACCAACTTTATATAAACTTCTAGAAAAGCATAGGTAAAGGGAACAATCCCCAATTAATTCTATGAGGCCAGCATATTCTCCAAAAATTGAAGAAAGATGTTTTAAAAAATGATAATTCTATAAGTCTCATGAATATAGATACAAAAATCATTTTAAAATGTTAGGAAATCTAATCTAACACTATGTAGAAAAGATAAGGCCTCATAATGAAGTAGAGTTTATTCCAGGAATGGAAGATTAGTTGAATATTCTTAGGTGTCATTTATCATATTAACAAGTAAATAAGAAAAAATTATGATCATCTCAATAAATTTTAAAAACTGATAAAATCAATTATACATTTCTAATTTAAAACTCTTAGCAAAGTAGAAACAGAATGGATTCCCCCCTCCAAAAAAAAAAAAAAAAACCTACAGCTAACAACATACTTAATGGTAAAAGTATGAATAATTTCCTTTTCAGAACAGTGATAAAATGAAGAAGCTCCCTCTCATCGCATCTATTCAATGTTGGACTGAAGGTTCCAGCCAGTACAATGAGGCAAGTAAAAGAAATTTAAAACATACATTCTGGGAAGGAAGAAGTAAAATGTGTTTTATTTGAAGACAGTATGATCATTTATGGAAAAACGAAATCTATTGACTCTATCAAAAAGGTATCAGAACTAGTAAATAAGTTTAGAAAGATTACAGGATACAAGATTAATTCATAGGAATCAACTGCATTTCTATATTCCAGCAACAAACCATCAAAAACTGAAGTTATGAAAAACACAATAGCATCAAACAATATTAAATTTATAGGGATAAATCTGACATGGATATACAAAACTTATGCACTGAACACTACAAGATAGTCCTCAGAGAAATCAAAGAACACACTTAAAAATGGAGAGATAAACCATGTTCATGGATCAGAAGGGATTCCCTCATAGCTCAGTCGTAAAGAACTGGCCTGCAATATAGGAGACCTAGGTGCGATTCCTGGGTAGGAAAGAGCCCCTGGAGGAGGACATAGCAACCCAGTCCAGTGTTCTTGCCTGGAGAATCCCCTGGACAGAGGAGCCTGGTGGGCTATAGTCCGCGGGGTCACTACAGTCCATGGGGACACTACAGTCCATGGGGTCACTCAGTGACTAAACCACCACACCACCATGGATCAGATTAATTATGGTTATTATTTTTCTCCAGTTGATCTACAGATTCAGTGCAATCTCAGTCAGAATTGAGCAGCCTCTTCTGTAGAAACTGACAGGCTGATTCTAAAACTCATGTAGAATGATCAAGGATTTGCAATAGCTGAAACATCTTTGAAGAACAATATTCTGTGAAAGAAAGCAGGTTTCTCAAAGATTGGTTTCAATGAAGAAAAGACAGTCTTTTCAAATGCAGGTGAAACAATTGGATAAACATATGCAAAAAAAAAAAAAAGAGCTTTGATCTATACAAAAATTAACCATCAAAATGTTAAATGTTCAAAGCCTAAAGCTATAACATTTCCATTAGAAAAGATAGCAGGAACTATTTTGAGACTTTTGGTTGAGCAAACTTTTCTTTCTACATTGAAATCACAATTCATAAAGTTAGAAAATAATAAAATCAATAATTTAATTTCACTAAATTAAGAAATTTCTCTCTTTGAAAGTTACTGTTAAGAAAAAGAAAAGATACACCACAGACTGGGAGAAAATATGTGCAAACACACATGTAATGAAGGACTGCTGCTAAGTCGCTTCAGGACTAGTAATCACAAACTCAATTTAAAAAAAAAAAAGAAAAAAAAGAGTGAAAGATTTGAATAGATGCTTCGTAAAGAGAATATAAAGATAGTGAATAAATACATGCAAAAGAAAGATTTTAATAGATTCTTTGTAAAGAGAATATAATAAAGATAGTAAATAAATATATGCAAAAATCCTCCAATACATGCAGCACCATGCCATATTGGAGTCTGAAACAAAAGGAAAAGTCAGTAATATCAGTTCAGTCTTGATTTATTTTTTGATACTTTGTTCACTGTACTTTTCTGTATTTTTGTATTTTTAGCTATTATCTATCTTTTTAAAAGCTTTTTATTTTATATTGGAGTATACGGGGAAGGCAATGGAACCCCACTCCAGTACTCTTGCCTGGAAAATCCCATGGACGGAGGAGCCTGGTGGGCTGCTATATATGCAAAAATCCTCCAATACATGCAGCACCATGCCATATTGGAGTCTGAAACAAAAGGAAAAGTCAGTAATATCAGTTCAGTCTTGATTTATTTTTTGATACTTTGTTCACTGTACTTTTCTGTATTTTTGTATTTTTAGCTATTATCTATCTTTTTAAAAGCTTTTTATTTTATATTGGAGTATACGGGGAAGGCAATGGAACCCCACTCCAGTACTCTTGCCTGGAAAATCCCATGGACGGAGGAGCCTGGTGGGCTGCAGTCCATGGAGTCGCTAAGAGTCGGACACGACTGAGCGACTTCACTTTCGCTTTTCACTTTGATGCATTGGAGAAGGAAATGGCAACCCACTCCAGTGTTCTTGCTTGGAGAATCCCAGGGATGGGGGAGCCTGGTGGGCTGCCGTCTATGGGGTCGCACAGAGTCGGACACGACTGAAGTGACTTAGCAGCAGCAGCATACCCAATTAATGTTTTGATAGTTTCAGGTACACAGCAGAGCGACGCAGTCACACATACACACGCATCCGTTCTCCCCTAAACTCCCCTTCAGGCTGCCACGTAACACTGAGCAGAGTTCCCTGTGCGCCAGGGTAGGTCCTTGTTCGTTATCTATTTTAACTACCCTAGTGTGTACCCGTCGATTTCTCGTGATTCCTGGGTTTCTTGGCATCCTCTCAGGTTTATGCCCAAGATGAGTGTTGCATTCATTTTGTCTTATTATTGATTCTATTTCATATCATTAGTAATTAGGTAAAAGGAAATTAAAATCACAATAAAGTACATTTACACACCCATTAAAACATCTAAAATTAAAAAGGGCTTCTGAGGTGGCCCTAGTCGTAAAGAACCCTTCTGTCAATCCAAGAGACAGAAATGTAAGACAGATTCGATCCCTGGGTGGGGAGGGTTTCCCGGAAGAGGGCTTGGCAACCCACTCCAGTATTCTTGCCTGGATAATCCCATGGACAGGGAGGCCTGGCGGGCTACAGTCCATGGGGTTGCAAAAAGACATACATGACTGAAGCATCGCAGCAGCAGCAGCAGCAGCAGTGTTCATGAGGATATGAAAGCCCAAAACTCTCATACACTGGAAATGGAGATGTAGATAGTAATAGTACAACCACTTTGAAAAGCATACGTCTATGACAAGGGCTTCCCAGGTGGTTCACTGGGCAAAGAATCCACTTGCTATGCAGGAGACATGCGTTCCATCCCTGGGTCAGGAAGTTCCCTTGGAGGAGGGAATGGTAACCCACTCCAGTATTCTTGCCTATAGGATCCAATGGATAGAGGAGCCCGGTGGGCTACCGGACTACAGTCCACAGGATCACAAAGAGTCAGACACGGCTGAAGCAACTGAGCACACACACGTACACCGTATGACAAAATCGTCCCACTCTTAGATATTGACGCAAGAAAAATAAAAGTCCATTTCCATAGAAAGACTTGTACATAAGTGTTAACAGCTTTATTTGCAATGGCCAAAGACTAGGAACAATCCAAATGTGCAGTAAATAATTAAAACAAATTAACAAGTTATAGCATATTCAAGGAATGAGTTACTGATAGATGCAAAAACATGGATGTGTCGCAAAATAACTATGCTCTGTGAAAGAAGCCAGAAAGAGAGAGACTGCTTACCACATGATTCGTTTAGGCAAAACTTCAGAAAATGTCAGCTAGTTTGTAGTGACAGTAAATCACCATAGTGGCTGTCAGGGGGAAGGCGAGGGGGTTACAGCGAGTGGGGGCACAAAGACATTCTGAATGGGAATTGTATACGTACTATCTTGACTGGAGTGACAGTTTTACAACTCAGTGCACCTGCCAAAGCTTATGAAATTGAACATTTAAAATTTGCACAATTTATTGTAGGTCAATTATACCTCAATAGAGCCGATTAAGAAACATATGGTTGTACAAGAAAGAAGTCATGTCTTAATCTATTACTTGATAGGTATCAAACTGTGGTGTTGGGGAAGACTCTTGAGAGTCCTTTGGACTGCAAGGAGATCCAACCAGTCCATTCTAAAGGAAATCAGTCCTGAATATTCATTGGAAGGACTGATGCTGAAGCTGAAGCTCCAATACTTTGGCCACCTGATGCTAAGAATGGACTTACTGGAAAAGACCCTGATGCTGGGAAAGACTGAAGGTGGGAAGAGAAGGGGACGACAGAGGATGAGATGGTTGGATGGCATCACCAACTCAATGGATATGAGTTTGGATAAATTCTGGGAGTTGTTAATGGACAAGGAGGCCTGGCATGCTGTAGTCCATGGGGTCACAAAGAGTTGGACACGACTGAGTAACTAAACTGAACTAATAGATATAACTTAGAAATGGCTAGGAAAACAATGGTGTCTGTCTCTAGGCAATACTGGAGTTTGACGTCTACGAAATGAGAATGCTACTCATTTTTAAGCCTTTTATACCTTTTGATTTCAGAAGTACATATGTGCATTGTTTGGATAAATATTAAAATCACTATTTAAAAAGGGAAAAACAGGAGGAATTTTGACTCACTGAAGGCAATGGCACCCCACCCCAGTACTCTTGCCTGGAAAATCCAATGGACGGAGGAGCCTGGTGGGCTGCAGTCCATGGGGTCGCTAACAGTCGGACAGACTGAGCGACTTCACTTTCACTTTTCTCTTTCATGCATTGGAGAAGGAAATGGCGACCCACTCCAGTATTCTTGCCTGGAGAATCCCAGGGACGGGGGAGCCTGGTGGGCTGCCGTCTATGGGGTCACACAGAGTCGGACACGACTGAAGTGACTTAGCAGCAGCAGCAGCCAAGATTAAAAACACAGGAATGTTCATAATACTTATAGATGGAAGATAGCAGTGTGGAAAAGAAGTTAAACTACATTATTTTATTCTCAAGGCCACTGATTATTGCCCACGTTGTTTATCTGAAATTCTCTAGATGTTAAAGGAACATTATCCTTGCCTTGCCCCAAAATGATAGTTCTTAAAATATTAAGAAACTGCACCATCTCCCCTAAGAACTTAAAATCTGTTGTTGGAAAGCCATGATTTTATGTTTCTTGGGAGTTTCCTAAATACAAGAACAATTTTATCACTTTGTTAGATCACACATATTCTTATATATTAGAAGAAATAAAGCATCTCACTTTATGGACAAAAATGATAGTATGTTGTTTAAATAAGCCAGGTTCAGAACAGTCATCAGTAGTGACCTCTAAAACCTGACTTGTCACCTTCATAAACAAGAATGCTGTGTAATTAAGGGCAACTTAGTTTCCTCCAGCCATATAAATATAAATGAAGAAGCTAGACGAGATCTCCAAATCTAGCTTTAAATATATTCAGTTTTATGAAGTGATGGCTAAGTGCTGTATTTTATTGAACCTAAAATGCCGTTGATAGTCAGATGTGCTATTATTTAATAATTATTTAATAATTTCTACATGCATGCCTCTTACACTAAGCTGTTAACATTTAAATATACAATTTCTACTTCTCTCATCAATAGCTATCATATCTCTAATGGAAAAATTGTCTCTTGATTTCTGCTTCCCAGCAGCCTGTCTTTCACCTGGTCAAATGGATTTAATCATATCTCATTGCTTGAATGGGTGTTGGTTCCTCTCAGGAGGCAATGAGATCTGCCTCCTCTAAGAATCAGAAAAGCAAAGCATGGCAGGTTTATCAGTAGCAGTATGAGGGGAGGAGAGGCAGTAAATAGGAAATAAATAAACATAGATTCTCATGACTTTTACTGAAAATAGATAGGCAGAAAAAATACCCAGCTGATCAGTAGGAAAATATGTATTTACTTTTGCTTGCCCAAGCTTGGGCATGAGTATGGAAGCAAGCTAGCTCTGGGACCAATTTCTCTCTGCCCTTGCTGCCCTGCAAATGACATTCTTACCAGACCATTAAGAAAACTGTTATAACTTCTAGTGAGACCACCTGCTAGGTCTCAGTACTGGGACGATTACATCTATCGGAAATAATGACCCATAACTAGAATAAAACACATTAATAACATCACATTTACCCAGGATAATGCATTTCACCATTTTATATTGCAGAGACCAAGTTAATCAGTGAAAGCATTACCAAAAATCGAGAGCAACTAATAGATACAGAGGAGATAATGAATATAAAAGCAGAAAATGCAGGCTGGTTTTTTTCCCCTTTAAACCTGAGAAGATATGTAATGGGCAGTAATGGATGGAGCTCTGATTTGGGAATGGGTAATTCTACCTTCTGTCTGTAGGCTCATGGGCTACAGGTAGACCGGAAGTGCCCTCCTCTGGACATAAGAGAAAATCAAAGGTCATGAGGTTTGATGGGAAGAATTTGGGATTAGGAGTTAGAAGAGCATGGGTCTTTTTTTCCAGCTGTGCTGTTAATGAGCTGTGTGACCTTGAGCAGTTCACTTCACCTCTCTGAGCCTCAATTTCTTATCTGCAAAATGAACAGCTTAGACTAGGTGATCTCTGAAATCCCCTCCAATTCTCATATGTTGTGGTTCGAAGCAGAATGTCAACCTGACATGGCAATGCTGTGAAATGTAATAAAAATGCCTATAAAACTTTGGAGCTCTGTGATCCTCAGAAGACAGGCAGAAAGGATCAGATTGCAATGGCATTTAGGAGACTGCTTTGACACAGTGGACAGAGGCCCTGGTAAACTCAGAAACTTCAGCGAGAGCAGCATCAGGAGCAGAGAATGCAAGCCTGAGGTTCCTCTATTATTTTCTTTCTTGGGCAAATGCTTGGGTTGACTGTAGTTTATTTCAGGAATTGCTATATTTATAGTAACAAGGAAAAACTAGTCACAAATCAAACAGATTAGACAGCTAAATAAATCCCCGTTCCTAAGATATATACACACCTAAAAGTTCAACCTAACAGTTCAGTCTTTTTAGAAGTTAAGAGAACACAAGAGTAGGAAATTAGTTAAGTGTCTTAGAGTTTTCACTGTCACAGTTCTCTGCTTTGTTTCTATGACTGAGCAATTTGGTTTCAGAAAACACATTTCCTAACTTACCACCACATCGTTTCCACTGAGACACAACGTGACTAGAAACAATCATGGGAAAATACTTGAAATGAAACGGGAAGTTCTAAAGGTCTTAGGACCGTGGTATGTGTCTTGCCTCCTACATCCTGGTTTGCAGATGCTCCATTCTTAATAACTGCTGTCAGTATTTTGGAGGAAAAAAATCCACAGTGACCTTTTCCTTTTAATCAAGACACAAAGTATTGAGTTGATTTTAAGGAAAAGGCAGAAATGGGTACAGTACGTGCTGGTATTTTGTATGCAGAGTCCCACTGACACCTGCACACCAAACCCTCTGGGACACAGAAACTCTAATCTTGCTACATAATGCTGTTCCATTTTAGCCTCACATTATTACTTGAATTGAATTTTAAATTAGTCTACTTACAGAACAAATTACCAAAAGTTTAATTTTCCTTTTCCAACAAATCCCACTGCAAGCACCAGCCACCTGAAGCCAAGAGAGTTGTAGATTTTGTACAAAAGCAAGTGAAAAAATAATATCAAAATCAACTAATTCTCTCACAAAATAAATGTACAGCCCATTTGTACTAACAATCTTTGGTCAAGTCAGATTTTAGCCAAACATAATCAAAGATGCCCCTTAAGTCGAGCATTCTTCTTGGTACTCCCAAATAAAATACAGAAAGTAATGGAGAAGCTGAGAGCTTCTTGTAACGAAGGCAGAAGTGATTGGAAAAAAAAGATGTAAAAATTAATGATATCTGGCTGGCATTATTTAAAGAGACAATGGCTCTATCAATAAAAAGAAGCCCTAACAAATGTGTTTCATGACAGAAATATATTAACCACTTTTCATCATCTGGAACCTTCATAAATCAGTAAGAGATAATATTTACTCTATCCTGCTGGGGTGGCTTTTTGTATTTCTAAGAGAACTCATTTAATTCTGGTTGCCATAGATACGACAGAGTTCTAGAATGAATTTTGTTTCATCATAATTGCTACATGTTAGTATATAAACAGCTGAACTCTACCTTCAACTGGCAGCACTCATTTGCAAATAAAGAAAAGTCCTTATCATAAAGTAATTGAACTAGAATTCAAAATATACCATTGAGCCCTTGCTGTCTTCAGAGAGTTAGCAAATATTTCTCAAACTTTAGTAGCACAGTTATCTCTGAAAGGCACATCAATAGTACAAGAAAAATGCGGAAGAAGATTTAAAGTGTTTAAAGTGATGTGGAGATTTATAGAAGTTAAAATAATTTATTCTTGGTCTGTAGCATAAGTCATAAGGAAAATTTTGAACTTCAGGTGATTCATCTGTCTTTTTACCAAATATCTGCGGCTTCATGTAGATATTAAATTTGAAGTGTGTTATTTCCCAGCCAATTCAGCACCAGTTCGTTCTTTATCAGTTTATCCACACACACATGCACAAATCTGGGAAATTACTCTTAAACTTGATATGTTTTTGGCATTAATTCCAAAGCCCAAAAAGGTAAAAGAAAAGGAAAACACATATCCTCTTGTTACTTCTTTAAGGCAGGAAATATCCAGAAAATATGAAATCAAAATGAACTGGATTCTGAAGTGAAGAGAAGTGAATGTCGCTTAGTCACGTCCGACTCTTTGACCCCATGGACTATGCAGTCCATGGAATTCTCCAGGCCAATATACTAGAGTGGGCAGCCATTCCCTTCTCCAGGGGATTTTCCCAACCCAGGGATCAAACCTAGGTCTCCTGCATTGCAAGACGTTTCTTTACCAGCAACAACCTGGGAAATAGTAATTTAGAAATCACAGTGAACAGTATTTGTGCCCCAAGAAAAACCCAAACATGATTTTCATAGACAAAAGCCCAACAATCTGAAGGTAGCAATTCAAATGTCAGTTCAGTTAAAAATATAACCCTTTAAATTTTGAAAAAAAAAGTCCCTGTTAATCATGGGATTTTTTAAAATATGTATTTGTCTGGTAAAATTTGACAATGCTGCCTTTTGAAATTCAGAAGGAGAATATGTCATGAGAATATGGAAGAACAAGAAACTTCAACTAAAATTGTCTTTTCCCATATGGCAGCTGAAGACAAATAGTTGGAAGTATGTTATTTTGAGAGACACACAATTTTGAAATAGCTGAAGCTACCTCAAGTTATTCAAGAAATGAAAAGTAAAATTTTGGCTTTTCCAATTCTTCATGGAAAAATAAATGCACTAGAGTTCCAGCTTCTCTCATTAAAGATTTAATCAATGTCCAGAGACTCAAGTCTCATACAGTATGCCTCAATCTACAGAAACCAAGATGGGGATCACTCCACCCCACTCCAGCCAGACACCCTCAACTGCAGTCTTCCTATCAGTTCTGCTTCAGAAAGTTAAAGTTAGGACTGATTTTTCACCTTCTGCTCCACCAATAAATATGCCTGGGTTTTCACAATGGCAAGGAAATGTATTTCCATTTTTTAAAAAGCTAGAAAATTTCGAAAAAGATTTTTAAAGCATACAAATAAATCCTCAAAGATTAATAATATTATCATGTTGGCATGCATCCTTCCATGAGTACAGTGTAAATTATAATCAAATGGATAGCTGCCTTTTACATTTTAGAATATGTGATATATATTTAAATAGTCATCCATATTTGTTTCTACTACTTTTGCTCATAAATAAAACAGTAATTAAAACAACACAATGAACAAAAAACAATAAATCACAAGTGTATAGTTTCCATGTACTAGGCTAACTCTTTAACATCACTGTATCTCACAGATTTGTCTGTCAATATTTGTTTCACAGATAAGGAAGAAATGGTACATATATATAGTGGAATATTAGTCAGTCATAAAAAAGTGAAATAATGCCATTTGCAATAACATGGAAGGCTCTAAAGACTGTATACAGAGTGAAGTAAGTCAGACAAAGACAAATATCATATTTTATAGCTTATATGTGCAATCTTAAAAAATGGTACAAATATACTACTNCCAAAGGAAGGGAAGAGGAGAAGGGAGGGGAGGGGAGGAGAGAGGAAAGAGTAAGTAGAGAGACAACAAATATGAGAATCTAGAGATAGAGTCTGTTTAGAAGTACGTAATGGAGAAGAGGCTGGGAAATAAGTCCTTGAAATGATTTATGGCTAGAGGGAATCTGGGACCATTGAAAATTTGTCATGGACGAATCTCAGACTCTACATGGGAAGATGTGTATAAGAGACAGCTAATAAAAACCTAATGTACAGCAGGGGGAAATCCACTCAGTACTCCTCAATAATTGATATAGGAAAAAGTCTTAAAAAAAAAAGAGTGGATATGTGTATATGTACAACTGATTCACTTTGCTGTACAGCAGAAAGTAATTCAACATTGTAAATCAACTATACTTCAACAGAAATTAATTTTTTAAATGTATCATTTTCATTTTAGAGATTAATAAACTGAGAGAATCATTTTATAATTTTTTCACCAAAAATTTAATTCTCTGACACCCTACTTTATACATCATTCTATTTCCATAGGAAAAATAAAACTCCAGAAGTGGAGTCAAAAGTTCAAAACATTTTAATTCTTTCATGCTGTTGATGCCTATATCTAAGTTGCTTTCCAGAAATATTTTTTAATTTACAGACCTACAAAAAGGATATGAAAATGCCTTTTTCACAGCATCTTTTCTCAAGTCTGAAGGTGACAAATTGGATCTCATTGTGTTGGAAAATATTTTCACATTAATTGCCATCTGTATTTCAATTCTGAATTATCTTTCCTTGAATTTTGCTCATGTTTCTGAGATCTTACTGTTGATTTTTAGAGTACCGAATATGTTAAATAACACCTACGATCATTTAGCTATCATGCATGTTTCAAATACTTTTCTCAGTTTGCCTACTTTGCCTTAAATTTGGAATTACAGATTTTAGATTTTTTTTTATTGTTTGATTTTTATGTTATCAGTCTTTTCTTCAGTTGTTTCTTCAATGACTTTATGCTTACAAAAATCCTTCCCAATCATGAAAGGATAAATATCTGCGAGTTGATTTCTCATTGTTCCACGAGTCATTCAGTTCAGTTCAGTCACTCATTCGTGTCCGACTCTTTGCAACCCCATGGACTGCAGCACACCTGTCTCTTATACACATCTAGATGTGTATAAGAGACAGGCTGAAGCTACCTCAAGTTATTCAAGAAATGAAAAGTAAAACGAAGTCCTTTGACCTATTCACCTTAGAGTTTTCCTGTTTAGCTAGAGGTTGCATTCAATATCTTCCATTTGAAATTCTTTCAATTCTATATTTGCAGTATTTATTGTTCTGAAGGGGAACCATTTTCTTATATATGTTAAAGCTGAATCACAACCATTTGCATGGCATTTCACTAAAATATATGGTACTGAACATGAATAAGACAATGTGTTAATAATTTAAGAGATATGAAGCTAGATAGTTGTTACTCAAAGAAATACGTATTAGAACTAAGTAGAAAAATAGGGAGAGGTGTTAAGATAATAATACTATCTAGTAACATAATGTGGGCTGTGTACGAATGTGATAAAAGAAATAAGAGCAAAGATCTGTGACAGTCAACACAGCAAAGAGATTCACCTTTTGACAACCTCTGCCTGGAGATTCCCATGGACGGAGGAGCCTGGTGGGCTGCAGTCCATGGGGTCGCTAAGAGTCGGACACGACTGAGCGACTTCCCTTTCACTTTTCACTTTCATGCATTGGAGAAGGAAATAGCAACCCACTCCAGTGTTCTTGCCTAGAGAATCCCAGGCACGGGGGAGCCTGGTGGGCTGCTGTGGGGTCGCACAGAGTCAGACATGACTGAAGTGACTTAGCAGCAGCAGCAGCAGCAACAGCACCTGGAAAAGGCTTCAAGGAGGTGGTGGCATTTATTGGGCACCATTAAAGTAAGATCAACAGGCTAGCATTATTGAGTAATATTCTAATATTCTGAAAGTTGGAAAAATACTAGCAGAAATAAAAATGATGAGCATGACCAGGACATGTGAAAGTTTTATTTTTTTTTCCTAGAATAGTTGACAAACTTTTGATAGATGTTGGCATAAATAAATGCATACTAATAGAAGTACATACTGTCATTTTTTAAAAGCCACCCAATAGTTGTGAAAATTTTAATTCAATTTATAAATTGAGCGCAGAGATATTTCCATCACATAGTAGAGCATAGAAGGATATTGTATTGCTTGAGTGATGTGCAGTAGCAACTGGCAGGGCAAAAAACAGGCTATAGAAACAGAATACTCGCTCTGACTCTAACTGGATGAAACTAGAAAAGGTACTTAACCTTCTGAGACTGTTTTCTTTTCTAAAGTAGGAATATTAAGCATGCTACTTCCTACATTGTCATGAGTATTAAATGAATTATTTAATAATTATTTAAAACACTTGAACTGATGGGTGGCAAATAGTAAGCACCCAGAGTTACATTAGCTCATTTTCATTATGTGGAGCAGAGCAGAAGATACTCTCATGCAGATACGGGGACTTTTATTTTAATTTTCTTTGATTTTCTTTAGACAAGTTGTGCTCTGGACAGCTTCAGTAATGGACAAAAAACTAAGTTAAACTAAGCTTGCCAATTAAAGATAACTTCCTTTCAAAAGTCCTTCAAATTTCTTTTTCCTCATTGTAGTGGTTCTGGAATCTAGCTGCACTTCTGAATCACATGAAGATTTCTTAAATATACTAAGGCCAGGATCCTACCTCCAGAGATTCTCATTTAATTGGGCTTGGCCATAAGGAGTTTTAAAAGCTTCCCAGGTGATTTTAACATACAGCCAAGGTTAAGAACCACTACGCCAATGGTAGATCATCTGCCCATCTTCACAGTCCCTGTGGGAGCGGCTTCATGCCTTCTCAGCAGGTATCACCTTCCTCACCCCTGTCCCCCTCCTGCTGGCACAAGGGGACAGTGTGACTTCTCACAGTGATGGGGCTCTGTCTGGGGGCTTCCCTAGTCTCCACTGTCGTGGAGATGGCCTATTTTGGTTCCTGAGTGGTTTGCGCTGCTGCCTACTGAGAAGTAGATCTGGGGTGAGCCCTGACTGCTGCCTGGTTGCCAGTCTAGTAACACTCAGTCCCACTTGAATGTGCAGACACTTTGCTGGATGTGCCCTGAAGCACACCCTCACACGTGTGCCTCTGGCTGTGAAGTCCCAGGCTGTTCTATAGCCTTTTCATCTCTACACCTAGGCTGCTGATGGTCACTAGTCCTCTTGATCCACCCATATACATACCGTCAACACTAGGTATATCAGAAAAGTGTGAAAGTGTTAGTTGCTCAGTTGTGTCTGACTCTTTGCACCCCCATGGACTGCAGCCCTCCAGCCTCCGCTGTCCATGGGATTCTCCAGGCAAGAATACAGGAGTAGGTTCCCATTTCCTTCTCCAGGGGGTCTTCCTGACCCAGGGATCAAACTCACATCTCCTGCACTGCAGGCAGAGTTTTTACTAGCTGAGCCACCAGGACCCTTGCAAGCCCTGTGCAGGCCATAGGGTTTGGGTTCTTTTGCAGGTGAATCTGTCTAGACATCCCCTTCCTTCTGCTCTTGCTTTTCTGCTGCTCCTGGGCCACAATGGACACCAAGAATGGTCTGGGACTCTGGTCAGATTTCCATCATCTTGTGGCTGAGACCTAAAAGAAGGGACTTTTGTTTCATTCAAAGGAAACGGAGCATCTCACTTAGTTTCTCCTCCTTCCACGCATGTCTACCCTTTGGACAGAAATCTGCTCCCTCCTCCTCCAGTTTCTATAGCCATTCCTTAGTTTACTTCCTCAACTTTTCCTACGCTCTAGCTTAAGGAATACTCTGTGATCCAAGTCTCGGCTTGTCTCTGGACAAGGAAAGGGCAGATTTTTGGAATTTAGAAAAATCTTTGTCAGTAAATCCTAGAATGTTTTTCTCACAGTGGAGACAAAAAACTTCATTTTTGGTAAAAACTTAAATGGCAAATTTTTTCTTTTTGTGCTCCCATCCTAACATCCCTGCCTATAATCTACCCTTCTTGAAGCAATCAGGAAATAGTGCCACATAAGGAATCATAAAAAATAAAAGTATAACTTTATATTTCAAACTATACAATTCCCATATCTGTAATTGACAATGATTCTAGCATGAATCTTCCACGCTTCTTGAACATTTAGCTTCTAACCTAGAAGACAGAATACACCTAATTTCAACCCTCTGGTTTTGATATCACCAATTCTTTTCATCTTTCTTTCTCAGTCCAAATCCTACAGTATGCATGTGCTGTGTGTGTGTGTGAGTGTCATTCTTGTTTTGCTCACTAACCCTTTAAGTTTATAAGTCACAACATGCAAAATTTAAAAGTAGGACTCGTGCCTTGAATAACTGCCACCAAGACTAAGAATGTAGGGCATGTAGTAAGAATCTAAAAATATTCTATTACTACCAATGATCTCTCCTGGACCACTGAGTTTGGAGACTTTGAAAGATGCATCTTTCTTTCCCTTTGGCTTTTCCAATTCTTCATGGAAAAATAAATGCACTAGAGTTCCAGCTTCTCTCATTAAAGATTTAATCAATGTCCAGAGACTCAAGTCTCATACAGTACGCCTCAATCTACAGAAACCAAGATGGGGATCACTCCACCCCACTCCAGCCAGGCACCCTCAGCTGCAGTCTTCCTATCAGTTCTGCTTCAGAAAGTTAAAGTTAGGACTGATTTTTCACCTTCTGCTCCACCAATAAATATGCCTGGGTTTTCACAATGGCAAGGAAATGTATTTCCATTTTTTAAAAAGCTAGAAAATTTCGAAAAAGATTTTTTAAAGCATACAAATAAATCCTCAAAGATTAACAATATTATCATGTTGGCATGCGTCCTTCCATGAGTACAGTGTAAATTATAATCAAATGGATAGCTGCCTTTTACATTTTAGAATATGTGATATATATTTAAATAGTCATCCATATTTGTTTCTACTACTTTTGCTCATAAATAAAACTGTAATTAAAACAACACAATGAACAAAAAACAATAAATCACAAGTGTATAGTTTCCATGTACTAGGCTAACTCTTTAACATCACTGTATCTCACAGATTTGTCTGTCAATATTTGTTTCACAGATAAGGAAGAAATGGTACATATATATAGTGGAATATTAGTCAGTCATAAAAAAGTGAAATAATGCCATTTGCAATAACATGGAAGGCTCTAAAGACTGTATACAGAGTGAAGTAAGTCAGACAAAGACAAATATCATATTTTATAGCTTATATGTGCAATCTTAAAAATGGTACAAATATACTACTATATATAAAATTGATAATAAAAACCTAATGTACAGCGGGGGGAAATCCACTCAGTACTCCTCAATAATTGATATAGGAAAAAGTCTTAAAAAAAAAAAGAGTGGATATGTGTATATGTACAACTGATTCACTTTGCTGTACAGCAGAAAGTAATTCAACATTGTAAATCAACTATACTTCAACAGAAATTAATTTTTTAAATGTATCATTTTCATTTTAGAGATTAATAAACTGAGAGAATCATTTTATAATTTTTTCACCAAAAATTTAATTCTCTGACACCCTACTTTATACATCATTCTATTTCCATAGGAAAAATAAAACTCCAGAAGTGGAGTCAAAAGTTCAAAACATTTTAATTCTTTCATGCTGTTGATGCCTATATCTAAGTTGCTTTCCAGAAATATTTTTTAATTTACAGACCTACAAAAAGGATATGAAAATGCCTTTTTCACAGCATCTTTTCTCAAGTCTGAAGGTGACAAATTGGATCTCATTGTGTTGGAAAATATTTTCACATTAATTGCCATCTGTATTTCAATTCTGAATTATCTTTCCTTGAATTTTGCTCATGT
Organism: Oreotragus oreotragus; assembly: GCA_006410675.1. Classification (NCBI taxonomy): domain Eukaryota; kingdom Metazoa; phylum Chordata; class Mammalia; order Artiodactyla; family Bovidae; genus Oreotragus; species Oreotragus oreotragus. The sequence goes on along the minus strand of SJYX01010441.1, from coordinate 306,197 downwards.
TTCTGAGATCTTACTGTTGATTTTTAGAGTACCGAATATGTTAAATAACACCTACGATCATTTAGCTATCATGCATGTTTCAAATACTTTTCTCAGTTTGCCTACTTTGCCTTAAATTTGGAATTACAGATTTTAGATTTTTTTTTATTGTTTGATTTTTATGTTATCAGTCTTTTCTTCAGTTGTTTCTTCAATGACTTTATGCTTACAAAAATCCTTCCCAATCATGAAAGGATAAATATCTGCGAGTTGATTTCTCATTGTTCCACGAGTCATTCAGTTCAGTTCAGTCACTCATTCGTGTCCGACTCTTTGCAACCCCATGGACTGCAGCACACCAGGCCTCCCTGTCCATCACCACCTCCCGGAGCTTGCTCAAACTCGTGTCCATTGAGTCAATGATACCATCCAACCATTTCATCTTCTGTCATCCCCTTCTCCTCCCGCCTTCAATCTTTCCCAGCATCAGGGTCTTTTCTAAGAAGTCAGCTCTTCGCACCAGGTGGCCAAAGTATTGGAGTTTCAGCTTCAGCATCAGTCCTTCCAGTGAATATTCAGGACTGATTTCCTTTAGGGTGGACTGGTTGGATCTCCTTGCAGTTCCATGAGTCATTAGGGAAGTCCATTTGGGTAGGCAGTGTGTTCATTCTTCCTTGAGATGGACTGTGTGGATACTGACCCTACCCTTTATTGGCTGAGTGACCTTGGGTGGGATATCTGTTTCCCTGTCTCTTATGTGGTGATAACATGTGTGTGCCAAGTTGCTTCCATCGTGTCTGACTCTGTGCATCTCTATGAACTGTAGCCCACCAGGTTCTGCTGTCCATGGGATTCTCTAGCCAAGAACACTGGAGTGGGTTGCCTTGTCCTCCTCCAGGGGATCTTCTCCACACAGGGATCAAACCAATGTCTCCTACATCTCCTGCATTGACAGGTGGGTTCTTTATCACTAGCACCACCTGGGAAGCCCCAAAGTGTTATTAGTGCCCTCTAAAGGTTGTTGTCGATATTAAATGAATAATATATTTAAAATATAGCCTGGGTAGTAAACACACAATCAGCTGTAGTTATTATTTAATTTACATGAAAGTAATTTGGGGGTTAGTATATAACATAAATAATTTAACTTTTGCCCAAAATATTTCATCTGTTTTCCCAGCATCAGATATTTTAAAAATCTTTCCTGTGGTGTCTGATGCTACAATTCGTAGTTACTAAGTTTCCACTTGAAGAAGGCAATGGCACCCCACTCCAGTACTCTTGCCTGGAAAATCCCATGGATGGCAGAGCCTGGTGGGCTGCAGTCCATGGGGTTGCTAAGAGTCTGGCAAGACTGAGGGACTTCACTTTCACTTTTCACTTTCCTGCATTGGAAAAGGAAATGGCAACCCACTCCAGTGTTCTTGTCTGGAGAATCCCAGGGATGGGGGAGCCTGATGGGCTTCCATCTATGGGGTCGCACAGAGTCAGACACCAATGAAGTGACTTAGCAGCAGCAGCAGCAAGTTTCCACTTAAGCTTCAGTTGGCCATTGAAAGAGGGCCCCCTGATACAAAGTGATTCACACGCATGTTTTCTCATTCACATTAGGCTCAATTATGCACTACTCTTTGAATACCAGAGCTTTTCTGCTCTGTAAAACAATGCAGCAGCCCTATCTAAGGGATGAGACAGTGGACTTGAGGCTCGGTCATAGACTATCGGCACCACCGTATTGGAATCCACTTCTCTTCACCCCAATACATACATGGGAGGACCAAGTTCAACTAGCTGACATATCAGGCCACCCCCAGGGGGAGGTGAGCCCACTCATTCTGTCCACAACAGTGGAGAGAAAACTCTTAGAATGTTTCATCCTTGGGGTTCTGACGAGGCTTTCAGAGAACAGAAGTAAAACAATAGATTGAAGAAAGATAACTGTTCTACAGGGTGCTGCTCTTTCCACTCCTATTACCATCAGCTTATGCTAAGGATATCTTGAATAATTTGGCCCAAATTGGGGCAGGGGAGGTAAAACTAACCTGAGACAGTTGTCAAGTTCTCTCTCCATGAAACTTCTGATTTTTTAAAACGTTTCCTTAAGTTATTTAACTTAAATATTGTCCAACAAAAAAGAAACAAGAAATCACTAATAAATACTGCAAACAACTGTATATGGATCTTTCATATCTGCTTTCAAATTTAGGAGAAAATAAGATTTTAAAGCCAATTTACAGTGAGTTAACAACATATTTTCAAACCAAGACCTGACTCAATGGAAACCTTCAAAAATTAGAGCAGCCATAGATTGTGGCTGATTAGGTTAGGTCATCTGTGATATTCCCTGCTATTGTGGCTGACTAGGTTAGGTCATCTGTGATATTCTCTGCTTCTATGTCTATTCACCAATGATTACCATAAATGTTTAATTCTCTCCTCGAATTCTGCTGCAGTTTCTGTGCCCTGGCCTCTGACTTAGCCTGCCACTGTGACGTTTGTCTTGGTTCATTAATTCCTAGGTAGGTTTCTGATTTGCCTCCCAGTCTTGGAAAGGGTCTGTGGTTCTGGAAACCACATGGGAGCATCTACTCTGGGAGGGTCTTAGCTGTGCAAGAGTCACCTCGCCCCCTTCAGGCGGCCTGTTCCAGAAGCACAGCTGACTTTGGTTTTTTTCTTGAGTCCCAAGGCCAGGCATTGTGCAAGACCCAAGACCTTAGAGCTGAGGAAGAAACTGAATCCCTCGGGAATATGAGGGAAGCCTTTAATATGCTGTTGATGCCTATATCTAAGTTGCTTTCCAGAAATATTTTTTAATTTACAGACCTACAAAAAGGATATGAAAATGCCTTTTTCACAGCATCTTTTCTCAAGTCTGAAGGTGACAAATTGGATCTCATTGTGTTGGAAAATATTTTCACATTAATTGCCATCTGTATTTCAATTCTGAATTATCTTTCCTTGAATTTTGCTCATGTTTCTGAGATCTTACTGTTGATTTTTAGAGTACCGAATATGTTAAATAACACCTACGATCATTTAGCTATCATGCATGTTTCAAATACTTTTCTCAGTTTGCCTACTTTGCCTTAAATTTGGAATTACAGATTTTAGATTTTTTTTTATTGTTTGATTTTTATGTTATCAGTCTTTTCTTCAGTTGTTTCTTCAATGACTTTATGCTTACAAAAATCCTTCCCAATCATGAAAGGATAAATATCTGCGAGTTGATTTCTCATTGTTCCACGAGTCATTCAGTTCAGTTCAGTCACTCATTCGTGTCCGACTCTTTGCAACCCCATGGACTGCAGCACACCAGGCCTCCCTGTCCATCACCACCTCCCGGAGCTTGCTCAAACTCGTGTCCATTGAGTCAATGATACCATCCAACCATTTCATCTTCTGTCATCCCCTTCTCCTCCCGCCTTCAATCTTTCCCAGCATCAGGGTCTTTTCTAAGAAGTCAGCTCTTCGCACCAGGTGGCCAAAGTATTGGAGTTTCAGCTTCAGCATCAGTCCTTCCAGTGAATATTCAGGACTGATTTCCTTTAGGGTGGACTGGTTGGATCTCCTTGCAGTTCCATGAGTCATTAGGGAAGTCCATTTGGGTAGGCAGTGTGTTCATTCTTCCTTGAGATGGACTGTGTGGATACTGACCCTACCCTTTATTGGCTGAGTGACCTTGGGTGGGATATCTGTTTCCCTGTCTCTTATGTGGTGATAACATGTGTGTGCCAAGTTGCTTCCATCGTGTCTGACTCTGTGCATCTCTATGAACTGTAGCCCACCAGGTTCTGCTGTCCATGGGATTCTCTAGCCAAGAACACTGGAGTGGGTTGCCTTGTCCTCCTCCAGGGGATCTTCTCCACACAGGGATCAAACCAATGTCTCCTACATCTTTCAGTCCTTCCAGTGAATATTCAGGACTGATTTCCTTTAGGGTGGACTGGTTGGATCTCCTTGCAGTTCCATGAGTCATTAGGGAAGTCCATTTGGGTAGGCAGTGTGTTCATTCTTCCTTGAGATGGACTGTGTGGATACTGACCCTACCCTTTATTGGCTGAGTGACCTTGGGTGGGATATCTGTTTCCCTGTCTCTTATGTGGTGATAACATGTGTGTGCCAAGTTGCTTCCATCGTGTCTGACTCTGTGCATCTCTATGAACTGTAGCCCACCAGGTTCTGCTGTCCATGGGATTCTCTAGCCAAGAACACTGGAGTGGGTTGCCTTGTCCTCCTCCAGGGGATCTTCTCCACACAGGGATCAAACCAATGTCTCCTACATCTCCTGCATTGACAGGTGGGTTCTTTATCACTAGCACCACCTGGGAAGCCCCAAAGTGTTATTAGTGCCCTCTAAAGGTTGTTGTCGATATTAAATGAATAATATGTTTAAAATATAGCCTGGGTAGTAAACACACAATCAGCTGTAGTTATTATTTAATTTACATGAAAGTAATTTGGGGGTTAGTATATAACATAAATAATTTAACTTTTGCCCAAAATATTTCATCTGTTTTCCCAGCATCAGATATTTTAAAAATCTTTCCTGTGGTGTCTGATGCTACAATTCATAGTTACTAAGTTTCCACTTGAAGAAGGCAATGGCACCCCACTCCAGTACTCTTGCCTGGAAAATCCCATGGATGGCAGAGCCTGGTGGGCTGCAGTCCATGGGGTTGCTAAGAGTCTGGCAAGACTGAGGGACTTCACTTTCACTTTTCACTTTCCTGCATTGGAAAAGGAAATGGCAACCCACTCCAGTGTTCTTGTCTGGAGAATCCCAGGGATGGGGGAGCCTGATGGGCTTCCATCTATGGGGTCGCACAGAGTCAGACACCAATGAAGTGACTTAGCAGCAGCAGCAGCAAGTTTCCACTTAAGCTTCAGTTGGCCATTGAAAGAGGGCCCCCTGATACAAAGTGATTCACACGCATGTTTTCTCATTCACATTAGGCTCAATTATGCACTACTCTTTGAATACCAGAGCTTTTCTGCTCTGTAAAACAATGCAGCAGCCCTATCTAAGGGATGAGACAGTGGACTTGAGGCTCGGTCATAGACTATCGGCACCACCGTATTGGAATCCACTTCTCTTCACCCCAATACATACATGGGAGGACCAAGTTCAACTAGCTGACATATCAGGCCACCCCCAGGGGGAGGTGAGCCCACTCATTCTGCCCACAACAGTGGAGAGAAAACTCTTAGAATGTTTCATCCTTGGGGTTCTGACGAGGCTTTCAGAGAACAGAAGTAAAACAATAGATTGAAGAAAGATAACTGTTCTACAGGGTGCTGCTCTTTCCACTCCTATTACCATCAGCTTATGCTAAGGATATCTTGAATAATTTGGCCCAAATTGGGGCGGGGGAGGTAAAACTAACCTGAGACAGTTGTCAAGTTCTCTCTCCATGAAACTTCTGATTTTTTAAAACGTTTCCTTAAGTTATTTAACTTAAATATTGTCCAACAAAAAAGAAACAAGAAATCACTAATAAATACTGCAAACAACTGTATATGGATCTTTCATATCTGCTTTCAAATTTAGGAGAAAATAAGATTTTAAAGCCAATTTACAGTGAGTTAACAACATATTTTCAAACCAAGACCTGACTCAATGGAAACCTTCAAAAATTAGAGCAGCCATAGATTGTGGCTGATTAGGTTAGGTCATCTGTGATATTCCCTGCTATTGTGGCTGACTAGGTTAGGTCATCTGTGATATTCTCTGCTTCTATGTCTATTCACCAATGATTACCATAAATGTTTAATTCTCTCCTCGAATTCTGCTGCAGTTGCTGTGCCCTGGCCTCTGACTTAGCCTGCCACTGTGACGTTTGTCTTGGTTCATTAATTCCTAGGTAGGTTTCTGATTTGCCTCCCAGTCTTGGAAAGGGTCTGTGGTTCTGGAAACCACTTGGGAGCATCTACTCTGGGAGGGTCTTAGCTGTGCAAGAGTCACCTCGCCCCCTTCAGGCGGCCTGTTCCAGAAGCACAGCTGACTTTGGTTTTTTTCTTGAGTCCCAAGGCCAGGCATTGTGCAAGACCCAAGACCTTAGAGCTGAGGAAGAAACTGAATCCCTCGGGAATATGAGGGAAGCCTTTAAGCCTTTTCCCCTCATTCCCTGCCTCTTCTCTTTGGGGTAGTGAGAGCTGCAGCAAGCAAAGACCCTTCATCTCTCCTCCCAGTGGGATTTCTCAACGAACAATGAATCTGCCTCAAACATGCTAGCCCTTCCATCAGTCCTCTTTCTGCCCCTGTTTTTTGTGGCTGAGCTTTCCCACAACTCAGGGCAGACCTGTCCACCCTGCCATTTCCTTTGTTCAGTATTAAATCCCACTTGCCAACTGAGTCAAGGATTTCTCCAAAATGTCACTCATGTCTCTCTTAATTTACTTGCTTGTCACATGGTCTAGTTTATTGAGAAGAAAACTAGAAATAGATATGAAGGAAAAAGACAACATATAACCAGACAATAGAAATTTGTCATCTCATTATCTTCGTGATTGCCATCATCCCTAGCAATTCCGTAGTGCCTACTATGTGTCAAACACTAATATAACTGCTTTACACATATTATTTTCTTTGATCTTTGCACCAGTCAATAAGGGCAATGATATTATTTTCATTTTAAGACAAGGGATCTGAGACAGAGAAAGAATACACAACTTGTGCAGGATCACAGCTGGCTCCAGAGGCCCTGCTCTTAACTCCTACATCACGCCACCTGCCTATGATGGCAGTGCCCCAGCAGCTTCCAAAATCTGCTGTTATCTAGTGTAGCCAAACAGCTTGTTCCCTGCATTGTCAATTCACTCCTGAGTGTACCATTAGGATTTCCTCCTAAAGAGATAGTCACTGAGAAATTCTACAAAGCAGGGATGGCTTTAAAAGCAGGCAACTCTAAGAACTGAACCGGAAGTTCTCACAACAAAAATAGCAGCTTTGACATATGCATGTCTGATATCTAAACTATGTCAAAAAATTTAAGCAATAACATGGAAAGCTAAAGCTCAGGAAAGTCAAATCTCTTGACCTTCATCACAGGAGTAAAGCATGAGCTGTTTGCCTATAGTGGGTATGTTCTTTCCACTTTCACACTCTCTGCTAAATACAGATATTCTAATAAGCTGTGTAATAGCCATAACATACTCCAATAAGTAATTTTTAAACTAAATTCTAGAAGATTAAAGTTTAATCATAGGAGAAATCCTTTTCAACTTTTAGCAACTTGTGGAAAGCAGATCTACCATCTCCACGGCCTTTTTACTGGAGTCAGTTTTCTCTCCAAGACATTCAGATGGAGGAAGGGACCAAAGATGGAGGCACAGATGGAAGACCCTGCAGACACTCCAGAGAGGCCCAACATCAGTATGTCATGGTCAGATCCATAAATTTACTGAGATTCTGCAACAGCCAAAATTGTTTTCCTCAGTTCCCATAGTCAGCCCATTCAGTGACAGAATACCAAACTGACCTCTCTCCTAGGTGACAGCTCACCAGTTTACCCCAAAATCATTTTTAAAGAGTAAAGTTTTACTGTTCCCACTTTTTTGAAGCATATTGATGTGACTGAAAAAGAACAATTTTAAAAAAGCTATTAATTCTTTATAAGGTTGAAAATTTTTAAATTTTTTACAGAAAGTGATACAATATTATTTGTAAGTAAAATATGAAATGTTACATCTTCAATACATGCTCTATATATACATACATGTGACAACATATATATGTGTGTGTGTATATATATATATATACACACGCACAAATACCCAAGAACATGGAAAAAACTGAAGAGAAATATAAAAATATAAGGTATTAAAATTTATGGAATGAAGCAAAAGCAGTGTTCAGAGACACAGTAATGCCTGTAAATGCCTATGTTAAGGGTTCAGTTCAGTTCAGTCGCTCAGTCATGTCTGACTCTTTGCGACCCCATGAATCGCAGCACGCCAGGCCTCCCTGTCCATCACCATCTCCTGGAGTTCACTCAGACTCACGTCCATCGAGTCCGTGATGCCATCCAGCCATCTCATCCTCGGTCGTCCCCTTCTCCTCCTGCCCCCAATCCCTCCCAGCATCAGAGTCTTTTCCAATGAGTCAACTCTTCGCATGAG
>SJYX01010441.1:254500-275618 GCA_006410675.1 Oreotragus oreotragus | reverse complement strand
TCAGGGGATCTTCCTGACCCAGGGATCAAGCCTGCATCTCCTGCTTGGCAGGTGGATTCTTTGCCACTGAGCCACTGGGGAAGCCCCAGTTATTACAATACTATCTATAAGCATTTTTTGAAAACTAAGGAATCAGGACTAATTCAATCAACAATTATCCCACATATTTTATATAATGCACTGTACTTGACCTACGAATGGGAAAACCACCATAGATGACTAAATCCACAAAACATTATCACCCATGCTCACAACTATTGGTCCTTCTGTGAGTACCAACTGTGTTCCATACACTGTTAGAAACCTGTCTTGTCCTCATAGAGTATATCCTCTAACAGAACATGAGCAGCACAGAATCACCACCACAAAGGAGCAAAGATAATACTTAAAGAGTTTTATTAAATAAATGAAAGACAGAATCACAGAGAAATAAAGGAATTAATTCTGTGTAGGCAGAGAGCTATAGAAGCCAGGTCTTCTTATTCTCAGATGTAAAAAAATCTTTTCCGAGGGTAACGAGTAGGGTCAAGAAATGGGAAGTTGTGCGCTCATATATTTAAACATAGCTGCTTCTGAGATCCTAGTTTTTTCTTTCTCTTCCTTTGCAAATCTACCTCGAGGTAAGATTAGGAACTAGGCAACTGACCGAGGTACAAAGTTTGCTTCTTTTCTCAGTCTCCAAAGACTTTGCCTCCTATATTTTCTACATCTTCCTTCCCCAGGTATTCATTCTAGCAATCCTGAGACACCTAACAGACCCAATCCAACCCTTCTAAATTATGCATTGATATTGTTAACGCTCAAGAAGGTGTCTTCTCTACCTCACCCACCATGTTGCCACAGTATCTTGGCATGAAAGGACCACAGCTATAAGAAAGTAATGCTCCTTTCTCAGATCAGATACAATATATCTGGCAAGTGAGATTTGCACGGTCACTTTAGCCTCATTAAAGCTAGCTCACTCTTTACTTTTTCCATACCTTTCTCAAAAACCTTTGAATGGTTACAATTCAATGATTTCAGAAGATTCATCTTGACCTATTTTCCTGTTCCATTTTGAAAAATTAGGACAACACAATTTTCTTCCAAGACACCATAAGTACTTTGGGATTTCTTCATACTAAGAATTGGAGAGTTCAGGGTGCAATGGTGAGAAGAGCCTGGGATTCAGAGGCATAGGTAGAATAAGTGATATATTTCCAGGCTCCCAAGTGAACACCCGGAGAAGGCAATGGCACCCCACCCCAGTACTCTTGCCTGGAAAATCCAATGGACAGAGTAGCCTGGTGGGCTGCAGTCCATGGGGTCGCTAACAGTCGGACAGACTGAGCGACTTCACTTTCACTTTTCTCTTCCATGCATTGGAGAAGGAAATGGCAACCCACTCCAGTATTCTTGCCTGGAGAATCCCAGGGATGGGGGAGCCTGGTGGGCTGCCATCTATGGGGTCACACAGAGTCGGACACGACTGAAGTGACTTAGCAGCAGCAGCAGTAGCAGGTGAACACCACCACCTTTGTCTCAAGGTTGTTACTATTTACAACCCACTCAAAAAGCATTTAGTAGGAAGTGCTTATAAATGTTACCCTCAAGAAAAAAAATATTACCCCCTTTATTTTTCTTCTTTTATTTTATTTTTGTTGTTGTTGGATTGAGCCTTGGAGAAAGTCCTAATTCTAATCTTTAGAATGAAATGACTTCCTAGTCTGGTCAAGCTCTGTATAATTCTGCAGAAATAATACTGAGCTTACTTTCAGAGGCAGGAACAGTCCCCAGGCTGAGTGCCCCAATGTATGAAAAGGAGCATAACTGTTTCTGGAAAGATCACACCAAGCTCAGCATCTCTTGATGACAAATCACCACTTCTTACTACAATTCTGTCTCTCTGATGTTCACACCTTCCTCTACCTCCCCATCATTTTTTTTTTTTTAATGTACAGGCCTCAAAAACTTCCCTGGAGAAGGGAACAGCTACCCACTGCTTTTAAACTGTGGTGTTGGAGAAGACTCTTGAGAGTCCCTTGGACTGCAAGGAGATCCAACCAGTCCATCCTAAAGGAAATCAGTCCTGAATATTCATTGGAAGGAAAGACCAATGCTGAAGCTGAAACTCCAATATTTTGGCCACCTGATGCAAAGAACTGACTCATTTGAAAAGACCTTGATGCTGGGAAAGATTGAGGGCAGGAGGAGTAGGGGCAACCGAGGATGAGATGATTGGATGGCATCACCGACTCAATGGGCATGAGTTTGAGCAAGCTCTGGGAGTTGGTGATGGACAGGGAGGCCTGGTGTACTGCAGTCCATGGGGTTGCAAAGAGTCGGACATGACTAAGTGACTGAACTGAATTGAACTGACCCACTTTAGTATTCTGGCCTGGAGAATTCCATGGACGAGGAGCCTGGCAGGCTATAGTCCATGTGGTCGCAAAGAGTCAGACACGACTGAAGGACTTTCACAACAAGGTATAAGATAGTCCTTTGTTAATTCCTGGGTCAAAATATGATGACCTACTGCCTACAGTCTCACAAGTTTGTACCCCTTGTAGGAGAAAATCAAAGATAGAGAAATGATGAACTGAGAGGTTTTGTGTGTGTGTGTGTTTTTTTTTTTTTTTTTTTTAAGTTCTGGGCTAAGAATCAATGTTAGAAAGCCCTGGATGATGGTTCATCTTGCTGTGAGACCTCAATCAGGGCTCCACCTACAGCAGAGTTAAATTAGTAGAATGCTCACTTTTCAAAGAGTTCAATTGGGAGTGCTCAAATTTTGATGCATTTTCATTGGATACCAATTAGCAACTAGCTCACTGCTAAATGGGCTGTCATCTTTTCTTTTGACAATTTGCTGAAAATGAGCCCCCTCGGTGTTATATGAACATGAGGGAAATGGGTCGGGAGGGCTGGCACTAAAGATGGGATTTCATTTTGGCACATTTATGTGAGAATTTTTAGTGGGTTGGTGATATTTAAGGGCTTTGGTAAATGCAAAGGAGGGGAAAAGGTTGGGAATGATGGACAGTGAGTTCTGCTCAGCAGCCATTGACTCTATAGTCAAAGTATAAATGGATCTAGTTCTTTTTAAATGTTAAGCTTTTGCACTAGAAGAGATTTCATATGTAGTTGCTGTAATATTAGGCACTGGCCTATTTTGTGGTTGCCGAGATGGACTGCATGTTTGAATCACTATCAATATTAGGTGAAAAACAATCCAAAAGAGGTGTTTAGGTGTTAATACAAAAGGAAAAAAAAAAGCTCCTGTGCTGTCACAGCCTGGCACTCTAGGCCGCCGCCCCTGACCTTGGACATGGGGTAGTTCCTGTCGGCCACCACCCCTGACCTCGGATGTGGGGTAGCTCCCCTCAGCCGTTCCTGAGCCGTTGCAGCCTGGCACTCTCGGCCGCTGCCCTGACCTCGGATGTGGGTGACTCCTCTTGGCCGCGCTCCTGTCTCTTATACACATCTAGATGTGTATAAGAGACAGATATTAGGTGAAAAACAATCCAAAAGAGGTGTTTAGGTGTTAATACAAAAGGAGAAAAAAAAATGTTACGTTTGGAAAGTAAGCAAAAAAATACAAGTGTATATTTTGCTCACAGATGTTGCTCAACTAGTATTACTTTGGTATTGAAAAGAATTTCAGTCCATCAAGACAATAGTTAGCATAGTGATATAAAATGCATGAAAAGTAACCATGAGCATGAAGTAAGGTAAGTAAACCCTCTATGTTCCAGTGCTTGGAAAAATGGAATTTCCTCAAGATGGAACTGTGTCATTGCAGGCTCTGCATCAGGAATCTTCACGCTGTACCCCTGAACTTCTTAAGTAGCAAATGTGGCAGCAAAGAAGTAACATGAGATCAGGTTGAGTGGTATTAATGTGGACCTAACAGAAATCCCGTGACACTTAGCTTGGCTTCTAGGGAAAGAATCACACCCACCTTAAGCAGAGTTTAACAATGGAATTACAATGTAAAACTAACCCAGTGTACCTTTACTCTATGTATGTTGAATCTAGCTCTCCCAGGCCATAACTGGCCCTGTCCAGTTGTTTCAGAAGAAAAGAAACAAATAGCCACTGGAAAGAAATTGATTGTGTGAGTCTGATTCTGTGAGTCCAGAAAAATAGAGGGCAGCCGTTTTGATCGTTTACCAGAAGACCATCATAACAGGACAGTTCTCAGTTTCAGACTGACAGACCTGGAATTTGGGGTATAGGAAACCCTGTGGACAATTCAACTGCCAAGACAGAAGACAAATCCACTGTGTGGGAAAAAATGGGATTACAATAAATTTATAAATTCAGTGAAAAACAAATAAGAGATTTTAAAAACAAAGCAACATGCTACACATCATTTCAAAAACATACATGATACCACAGTTTAAAAGAAGTATTAAAGAAGAAAGGATTTTCCCTGCCTAATATTAAGACATTACATAACTAACAAAACCAATGTAGAACAGGAATGGGCATATTCCGAAAAAAAGGCATACGTGATTTTTCATTGCATGTTCCAGGGGAAACTGTAAAAGGGAAGAATATGAGACTGAGCTTGTTTACAACTCAATCCAGACGAAGTTAAAATACCATATGGCCTGTACTTCTCATGCTATTTAAGACCAAATATATCAGAACCCACAAAAATTGGATAGTTACTTTCTGGAAGCTCCTTTAAATTTATTTTTAGAGCCAAAGGCATTGCCCACACTTCATGGTCAGCATGCAGAATGTGCCTGGAAGGGAGTGGACACCCATATACCACCGCCCCCCTCCCAACTTGGAAATATTCCAGAAGAAAGATCTAGAAGTGGTACTCTATGAGTAACGGCTATCCTATAAAGGAAATATGTCAATCAGGGTTTAAACCTGGGAGCTCTAAGAAAGGCCACTTCTAACGTCAGTTTTACATGCTCTCTATACCACATCTCCCTTCTGTGTTCCTCATACAGTTTTTTAAAAGACAATAAAAGTTATAGGCTGAGCATATTTACAAAGATGTACAAAAGAATGTTTTCCATAATGGTAAAGGCTAGAAACAAATGTGCATCAACAGGAAAATGGATGAATAAATTGTGGTATATTCATACAATAGGGGGCCATACATAAAAGACAATCCAAGGGATACATGTGTGAAAGGTAAAACAGTCAAGAAAAGTAAAGGAATGATAAACTCAGAATTGAAACTAGTGCTTAACTCCCAGAGTAAAGAAAAGGGATACAATAGATACGGGATGAGTTTCAATATTAGGGATATTATTCTGTTTCTTGAATTGAGAGGGAGATACTCTTGGTGTCTTTTTATTATCCTTTATACTGGGAGCTGCCAACAACACCCCAGGTGTCAAATCTGGTCAGCAGGATGCTTATCTGTGGCCTGAAAGCTAAGAATATATATATTTACTTTTTAAAAGTCTCATTAATAAGGAGGAGGAAAAGATTTAATCCCTGGTAGCCCAGGGGTTAAGAATCTGCCTGACAGTGCACGGGACACAGATTCAATCCCCAGCCCTGGAAGATTCCTCATGCTGTGGGGCAACAAAGTGGATGAGCTGCAACTACTGAGCCCACAGGGAGCAACTACTGAAGCGCTTAGGCCTGGAGCCCGCGCTCTGCAACAGGATAAGCCGCCACAGTGAGAAGCCCACCCCTACAGCTAGACAGTAGCCCTCACTCGCTGCACCTAGAGAAAGCCTGCAAGCAACAACAAGGACCCGGTGCAGCCAGATAAGTAACAAGACAACTTTTAAAGTGAAGGAGGAGGAGGAAGCTATGCGATGGAGCAACCTGTGGCCTGCAGCATCTAAAATATCCCTCAGTGGACCCTTACCAAAACAAATTTGCCAACTCCTGATCTACCTATTTTTATAGATGGTATGCTCGGAGAAGGCAATGGCACCCCACCCCAGTACTCTTGCCTGGAGAATCCCATGGATGCAGGAGCCTGGTGGGCTGCAGTCCATGGGGTCGCTAAGAGTCGGACACGACTGAGTGACTTCACTTTCACTTTTCACTTTCATGCATTGGAGAAGGAAATGGCAACCCACTCCAGTGTTCTTGCCTGGAGAATCCCAGGGACAGGGCAGCCTGGTGGGCTGCCATTTATGGGGTCGCACACAGTCGGACACGACTGAAGCGACTTAGCAGCAGTAGCAGCAGCAGCATAGATGGTATGATATTTTAAAAACATATCTCATAATACGTATTTTCAGACTTATTGCCTAGTCTCTATTGTGCTGAAGGAAATTAAGTGGAAGGTCCATTACCTGTGCCACAGAGGGATCCTACCAGCTCCACACAGTGATGGCTGAGAAATTCAACCTACATTCAAAGGACCAAGTCAAAGGCTCCGCTCCAGGAGTGAGACCATGATCATTGACTTCTCTTTCCTCTCTAGAGGAAGAAGCTTAAAGGGACTGGAAAGGAAGGGGAGAGGGTCAGGGTTAGTGGAAAGGGAAAGCAAACGTCTGCTTGTCTCAGTGCTTCCAGCTCACCTCAGATTCGCCGCATCACAGGCTGGTGGGCCTGAAGGAGGCAAAACCGCCATCTTGTTTCCCGCTTGCTTTTCCTTTGCTCCTCCCGGGATGAGGGAGACGGGACATGGCGGGGCGGAAACAGCGGGGCGCGCCGAAGGGAGGGCCAGGAGTGCCTTCCTCCCTGCCCTCACCCCGTCTGGAGACGAAGGTGCCTGCCTTTCTGTACCTCGGGGCCTGGAGGGAGGCAGCCGAGTTTGCTAAGATCCTGAGGAAGAAATCAACCACCATCACTCTCCCCGTTTGAAGGCCATTGGCAGAACAAGAAGATTCCAGAAGCAAAAATCAGAGAAGGGGTGTGTGCTGGGAGTGAGGGGTGGGTGAAGAGAGGACCATCTTCTTAGAAACACCGGCAAGTGCAGGAGGCCACACAGGTAGCCAGCGGACTTACATCTCCCTCTTTTGAACAACAGGAGGGCATCTTTATCAGGCACAGGGCAGCCTGAAAGCTCTGTGGTGTTGAAAAATGGATATTATTAGGTGGGAAATGAGGAAAAATGCAAGCATTCTGCCTGGGTGTTTTTTGTGCATTCAGCTTCTTACTCACAGATGGTTATCTACTTAATAACGAGCAATGACCTCATAAGACCAAATTATTAATAACAAACTACCCCATGGGTAGACAAACATTACTCATTGGTAAGAAATTACTGTTATGCTCTCTCCTTCTCCTAGATCAGCCTCTCCTCCACATATGAATTATACTTTAAATGATCATAGAATTTATATGAAATTATTTGAGTGTAAAGAATGTTCCATGAATAATTTTGCCAGAACAGATTCTGGCTGGGGCAACCAGGAGGCTGTGGTAAGATAAGACAAACATTACTCATGGGTAAGAAATTACTGTTATGCTCTCTCCTTCTCCTAGATCAGCCTCTCCTCCACATATGAATTATACTTTAAATGATCATAGAATTTATATGAAATTATTTGAGTGTAAAGAATGTTCCATGAATAATTTTGCCAGAACAGATTCTGGCTGGGGCAACCAGGAGGCTGTGGTAAGATTACTCTAGTAATACCTGAGCCCTTTCTACTTTAATCTGGAAGGCTTTGAAACAATAAAAGCTGCCAAAAGGAGTGCTTGCAATGCAAGATGATTTTACCTAGATTTTGCTATTTAATACTCATAACTACACTATAAATTAGGTATTATTTTCACAATGTTACAGAAGAGGAATCCGAAACTCAGAAAGGTTAAGTAACTCACCTCAGGTCACACAATTAAAAAGGGGAGATTTCATCAAACAAGGGAAGCTTTCATCCAACCTTTAATGCATGTTGAGTCTTTTACTAGCGGCTTCCACGTTTGATGTGTCATGTTAATTCTTAACCTTTGAGAAATGGATAAGGATATTTTTTACAGATGAAGAAATATCATTTCAGGGGAGTTATTAAGTTACTCAAATTCAACCAATTCAAGAGTGAAGCCCTGGGCCTTCTGAAATGAATGTATGGGTTTTCAGGCTTCCCATCCACCCGGCTAGGGCCTGAGAGGGAAGTTCTGAGTTCTTAGTCACTGAAGCCCAGTTTGGTCAAAGCAGAATTAAGGGACAGATAATTATGACATTGACCTGTTTCATTAGTTCTATTACTGGAGCTTTGCATCTGCCATTAGATCCATATTTAAGACTCCTGGGGAGGGGGGTAAAAAATTCCTGCAGAATTATCAGCAACCACAATGAATCATAAACCTGTAGCGCTTAACACTTGAACAAATCCCACTGAGATGCTACCAAAATTAGAGAGGATTTGTGCTTATGTGTACTATTCCCAGATGGCCTCCTGCAAGGCACACAGCAAACAGAAAGAGCTCATCCTTACCGGGGCAAAACCAAACCTTTCAAACAATTTACATGGGACCAGGGCAACTACACACCTCATCTCTTCCACATTGGTCAGTTCAGTTCAGTTCAGTTCAGTCGCTCAGTCGTGTTCGACTTTTGCAGCGTCATGAATCGCAGCATGCCAAGCCTCCCTGTCCATCACCAACTCCCGGAGTTCACTCAAATTCACGTCCATCGAGTCCGTGATGCCATCCAGTCATCTCATCCTCTGTCATCCCCTTCTCCTCCTGCCCCCAATCCCTCCCAGCATCAGAGTCTTTTCCAATGAGTCAACTCTTCGCATGAGGTGGCCAAAGTGCTGGAGTTTCAGCTTTAGCATCATTCCTTCCAAAGAAATCCCAGGGTTGATCTCCTTCAGAATGGACTGGTTGGATCTCCTTGCAGTCCAAGGGACTCTCAAGAGTCTTCTCCAACACCACAGTTCAAAAGCATCGATTCTTCGGCGCTCAGCTTTCTTCACAGTCCAACTTTCACATCCATACATGACCACAGGAAAAACCATAGCCTTGACTAGGCGGACCTTAGTCGGCAAAGTAATGTCTCTGCTTTTGAATATACTATCCAGGTTGGTCATAACTTTTCTTCCAAGGAGTAAGCGTCTTTTAATTTCATGGCTGCAGTCACCATCTGCAGTGATTTTGGAGCCCAAAAAAATAAAGTCTGACACTGTTTCCACTGTTTCCCCATCTATTTCCCATGAAGTGATGGGACCGGATGCCATGATCTTCGTTTTCTGAATGTTGAGCTTTAAGCCAACTTTTTCGCTCTCCTCCTTCACTTTCATCAAGAGGCTTTTTAGCTCCTCCTCACTTTCTGCCATAAGGGTGGTGTCATCAGCATATCTGAGGTTATTGATATTTCTCCCGGCAATCTTGATTCCAGCTTGTGTTTCTTCCAGTCCAGCGTTTCTCATGATGTACTCTGCATATAAGTTAAATAAGCAGGGAGACAATATACAGCCTTGACGTACTCCTTTTCCTATTTGGAACCAGTCTGTTGTTCCATGTCCAGTTCTAACTGTTGCTTCCTGACCTGCATACAGATTTCTCAAGAGGCAGGTTAGGTGGTCTGGTATTCCCATCTCTTTCAGAATTTTCCACAGTTTATTGTGATCCACACAGTCAAAGGCTTTGGCATAGTCAATAAAGCAGAAATAGATGTTTTTCTGGAACTCTCTTGCTTTTTCCATGATCCAGCGGATGTTGGCAATTTGATCTCTGGTTCCTCTGCCTGTTCTAAAACCAGCTTGAACATCAGGGAGTTCACGGTTCACATATTGCTGAAGCCTGGCTTGGAGAATTTTGAGCATTACTTTACTAGCGTGTGAGATGAGTGCAATTGTGCGGTAGTTTGAGCATTCTTTGGCATTGCCTTTCTTTGGAATTGGAATGAAAACTGACCTTTTCCAGTCCTGTGGCCACTGCTGAGTTTTCCAAATTTGCTGGCATATTGAGTGCAGCACTTTCACAGCATCATCTTCCAGGATTTGAAACAGCTCAACGGGAATTCCATCACCTCCACTAGCTTTGTTCTTAGTGATGCTTTCTAAGGCCCACTTGACTTCACATTCCAAGATGTCTGGCTCTAGATTAGTGATCACATCCTCATGATTATCTGGGTCGTGAAGATCTTTTCTGTACAGTTCTTCTGTGTATTCTTGCCACCTCTTCTTAATATCTTCTGCTTCTGTTAGGTCCATACCATTTCTATCCTTTATCGAGCCCATCTTTGCATGAAATGTTCCCTTGGTATCTCCAATTCTCTTGAAGAGATCTCTAGTCTTTCCCATTCTGTTGTTTTCCTCTATCTCTTTGCATTGATTGCTGAAGAAGGCTTTCTTATCTCTTCTTGCTATTCTTTGGAACTCTGCATTCAGATGCTTATATCTTTTCTTTTCTCCTTTGCTTTTCGCCTCTCTTCTTTTCAGTGCTATTTGTAAGGCTTCTCCAGACAGCCATTTTGCTTTTTTGCATTTCTTTTCCATGGGGATGGTCTTGATCCCTGTCTCCTGTACAATGTCACGAACCTCATTCCATAGTTCATCAGGAACTCTGTCTATCAGATCTAGGCCCTTAAATCTATTTCTCACTTCTACTGTATAATCATAAGGGATTTGATTTAGGTCATACCTGAATGGCCTAGCGGTTTTCCCTACTTTCTTCAATTTAAGTCTGGATTTGGTAATAAGGAGTTCATGATCTGAGCCACAGTCAGCTCCCGGTCTTGTTTTTGTTGACTGTATAGAGGTTCTCCATCTTTGGTTGCAAAGAATATAATCAATCTGATTTTGGTGTTGACCATCTGGTAATGTCCATGTGTAGAGTCTTCTCTTGTGTTGTTGGAAGAGGGTGTTTGCTATGACCAGTGCATTCTGTTGGCAAAACCCTGTTAGTCTTTGCCCTGCTTCATTCCACATTCCAAGGCCAAATTTGCCTGTTACTCCAGGTGTTTCTTGGCTTCCTACTTTTACATTCCAGTCCCCTATAATGAAAAAGACACCTTTTTTGGGTGTTAGTTCTAAAAGGCCTTGTAGATCTTCATAGAATCATTCAACCTCAGCTTCTACAGCATTACTGGTTGGGGTGTAGACTTGGATTACTGTGATATTGAATGGTTTGCCTTGGAGACGAACAGAGATCATTCTGTCGTTTTTGAGATTGCATCCAAGTACTGCATTTTGGACTCTTTTGTTGACCATGATGGCTACTCCACTTCTTCTGAGGGATTCCTGCCCGCAGTAGTAGATATAATGGTCATATGAGTTAAATTTACCCATTCCAGTCCATTTTAGTTAGTTTATTCCTAGGATGTTGACGTTCACTCTTGCCATCTCCTGTTTGACCACTTCCAATTTGCCTTGATTCATAGACCTGACATTCCAGGTTCCTATGCAATATTGCTCTTTACAGCATTGGACCTTGCTTCTATCACCAGTCACATCCACAGCTGGGTATTATTTTTGCTTTGGCTCCACCCCTTCATTCTTTCTGGAGTTATTTCTCCACTGATCTCCAGTAGCATATTGGGCACCTATTGACTTGGGGAGTTCCTCTTTTAGTATCCTATCATTTTGCCTTTTCATACTGTTCATGGGGTTCTCAAGGCAAGGATGCTGAAGTGCTTTGCCATTCCCTTCTTCAGTGGACCACATTCTGTCAGATCTCTCCACCATGACCCACCCATCTTGGGTGGCCCCACAGGCATGGCTTAGTCTCACTGACAAAGTTGTAGTCCTAGTGTGATTAGATTGACTAGTTTTCTGTGATTATGGTTTCAGTGTGTTTGCCCTCTGATGCTCTTTGCAGTACCTACCGTCTTACTTGGGTTTCTCTTACCTTGGATGTGGGGTATCTCTTCACAGCTGCTCCAGCAAAGCACAGCCACTGCTCCTTACCGTGGACATTGGGTATCACCTCATGGCTGCCCCTCCTGACCTTGAACATGGAATAGCTCTTCTAGGCTCTCATGCGCCTGTGCAGCCACGGCTCCTTGGACATGGGGTTGCTCCTCTCAGCCGCTGCCCCTGGCCTCAGGTGGGGGCAGCTCCTCTAGGCTGCTCCTGTGCTGTCACAGCCTGGCACTCTAGGCCGCCGCCCCTGACCTTGGACATGGGGTAGTTCCTGTCGGCCACCACCCCTGACCTCGGATGTGGGGTAGCTCCCCTCAGCCGTTCCTGAGCCGTTGCAGCCTGGCACTCTCGGCCGCTGCCCTGACCTCGGATGTGGGTGACTCCTCTTGGCCGCGCTCTGTGCGCCATTGCAGCTGCCCACGCTATGTGGCATCGCAGCCCCCACATTGGTCATGTAACTGCAAACCCTCTTTGAACATCAAGTGGGTGAACTGCGTGTATTCAGGCTATCTAAACATGTGCATTTCCAGAAGGGACTGGAGGTGGTCAGTGAGGGAGCAAAAGTTGGCAGAAGAGTTATCAGCCTGCCTTCTGAGGTAACCTGAGAGAAAATTTAATAGTTTGCTATGCACCTCATGGCTATACCTACTAGGGTCAAATCAAGCATGCTATAAAATCCTGATGTAACAAGAAAGATAGTCCAAAATGAAGGACCAGAAATGCTCTAGCACTAAGCTATCTTCTGAGAGAAAAAAAGAGATACTCAGGACAGCTTTGAAAATGAAGGTCTCTCGAAAAGTCAATTCATTCTCGGCTTACCCATCACCTTCTTTTTTATTTATTTTTAATAGAAGTATAATTGCTTTACAATGTTTTGTTAGTTTCAGCTGTACAACTATATTAATCAGCTATATATATCTATCTATATCATATATATCGGGGAAGGCAATGGCACCCCACCCCAGTACTCTTGCCTGGAAAATCCAATGGACAGAGTAGCCTGGTGGGCTGCAGTCCATGGGGTCGCTAACAGTCGGACAGACTGAGCGACTTCACTTTCACTTTTCTCTTTCATGCATTGGAGAAGGAAATGGCAACCCACTCCAGTATTCTTGCCTGGAGAATCCCAGGGATGGGGAGCCTGGTGGGCTGCCATCTATGGGGTCACACAGAGTCGGACACAACTGAAGTGACTTAGCAGCATATCATATATATATATATCATAGATATACATATATATTGCAATATACACATTGCTCTTGAGCCTCCCTCCACCTCCCTCATCTTACCTAGATAGGTCATAATAGAATACTGAGCCAAGCTGCCCATTCTATACAGCAGCTCATCATTCTCTTAAACATGAAATAAAAGTAAAAGTAAAAGGGAAGCCATCTTCCCTATCAGTGAAGTTGAGTTCAAAACCTAATTCTTCATTGACTAGCCTCTCTCACCCTGGGTTGAACTATTTATTTTCTCTGAGATTCAGTTGGTTCTTCTGCAAAAATATGACCCTAATACCAACTTTCAGACATAATATATGCTTGTACCAGGCCCAGAAAACAACATAGAATTGTGCAATAGAGGCCCAAAAAAGTTAATTCCCTTCACTTTGCTCTAAATATAAGATTTTCGATGAGTCACTTCCTTTCTCAAAGTTTCAGTTTCCTCATTTCCAAAATGTGGACAATAAAATCCATCGGTTCGGTTCAGTTCAGTTGCTCAGTTGTGTTCGACTCTTTGTGACCCCATGGTCCTCAGCATGCCAGGCCCCCCTGTCCATCACCAACTCCCAGAGCTTACCCAAACTCATGTCCACTGAGTCAGTGATGCCATCCAACCATCTCATTCTCGGTCGTCCCCTTCTTCTCCCCCCTTCAATCTTTCCCAGCATCAGGGTCTTTTCAAATGAGTCAGTTCTTTGCATTAGGTGGCCAAAGGATTAGAGTTTCAGCTTCAGCATCAGTCCTTCCAAGGAATATTCAGGACTGATTTCCTTTAGGATGGACTGGTTGGATCTCCTTGCAGTCCAAGGAACTCTCAAGAGTCTTCTCCAACACCACAGTTCAAAAGCATCGATTCTTCAGCGCTCAGCTTTCTTTATAGTCCAACTCTCACATCCATACAAGGCTACTGGAAAAACCATAGCCTTGACTAGATGGACCTTTGTTGGCAAAGTAATGTCTCTGCTTTTTAATATGCTGTCTAGGTTGATCATAGCTGTGAAAATGAAAGTGAAAGTGAAGTCGCTCAGTCGTGTCCGACTCTTTGCGACCCCGTGGACTGTAGCCCACCAGGCTCCTCCATCCATGGGATTCTCCAGGCAAGAATACTGGAGTGGGTTGTCATTTCCTTCTCCAGGAGATCTTCCCGACCCAGGGATCGAACCCAGGTCTCCTGCATTGCAGGCAAATGTTTTAACCTCTGAGCCACCAGGGAAACCATAGCTGTAGTGAGTATTAATTAAGAAACTATATGGAAAGGACCAATCACAATTCCAGGCACAAGTGAAGCACTCAGTAAATATGGGTTCATATCCCTAAAGTGCTGTTTCTCAACTCAACCTGTTTCTCTTTTGCTGCATCATTTAGTTTCTACACAGGAGTTAAAATAATGTCGCTGACCCCCCAACAGCCAAAGAACTGAATGGACTCTCCCTGGGCTAGCCATCTTGCTATCGGAATCAATCCAGATCCTGTGGCTTTTGAGCAAACCCTGGGCCATCAACCTGCCTCTCCCACCCAGCTGAGACTCAGTGATCCACCCTTCACTGAGACTCATTATCACNGGATTCTCCAGGCAAGAATACTGGAGTGGGTTGTCATTTCCTTCTCCAGGAGATCTTCCCGACCCAGGGATCGAACCCAGGTCTCCTGCATTGCAGGCAAATGTTTTAACCTCTGAGCCACCAGGGAAACCATAGCTGTAGTGAGTATTAATTAAGAAACTATATGGAAAGGACCAATCACAATTCCAGGCACAAGTGAAGCACTCAGTAAATATGAGTTCATATCCCTAAAGTGCTGTTTCTCAACTCAACCTGTTTCTCTTTTGCTGCATCATTTAGTTTCTACACAGGAGTTAAAATAATGTCGCTGACCCCCCAACAGCCAAAGAACTGAATGGACTCTCCCTGGGCTAGCCATCTTGCTATCGGAATCAATCCAGATCCTGTGGCTTTTGAGCAAACCCTGGGCCATCAACCTGCCTCTCCCACCCAGCTGAGACTCAGTGATCCACCCTTCACTGAGACTCATTATCACAGGCACTGATCCCCCTGACTGCACCTCGTTAGCAGCTTTCTAGTCACTCACTTCATATTTCTCATGGCAAATTATATTTGACTTTCAGTTTAAAATCCAGGGCTCTCTAAAGCAAAACCTCAGTGTAATCACGATGATAAAACAGCAGCATGTGAAGTTTTGACAGGATGGATTTTTCTTGTTTCTCATGAAGTTTCACTCGGGACATATCCATGTGGAATCCTGGCAGATGTGTATAAGAGACAGGCTCCTTACCGTGGACATTGGGTATCACCTCATGGCTGCCCCTCCTGACCTTGAACATGGAATAGCTCTTCTAGGCTCTCATGTGCCTGTGCAGCCACGGCTCCTTGGACATGGGGTTGCTCCTCTCAGCCGCTGCCCCTGGCCTCAGGTGGGGGCAGCTCCTCTAGGCTGCTCCTGTGCTGTCACAGCCTAGATGTGTATAAGAGACAGGTCTATAGGTGGTCTCCTGCATTGCAGGCAGATTCTTTACCAACTGAGCCACCAGGGAAACCCAGAGGGAGATAAAAAGAAAGACTTCCAGACTCTTCTGTTTCTTAAAAATAATCCGCTTAAATTAATTCTCATGGGAAAGACACAGATTTGGGGGTGGCAAATTTCACTCCCCTATAAATCTAATAAATCTCTGGTCCAGCACATGCCAACGATTACACCAGTCAAGTGCAAATTCAAATTCAAAACTGCAGAGAAATTAAACTCTTAGAACAACAAAGGACACTTAGATATTAAAACTTGTCTAAAGTATAAGAACATTAAATTCAGAAAGACAGAGAAGCCTAGTGTGCTGCAGTCTATGGGGTCACAAACAGTCAGACATATTGAGAGACTGAATAACATCAAGACAAAGGCAAGCTTTACAATTTTTATTGCCAAGTTAACATTTTAGGTCACCACATTTAACATATTTAAATTTTGACTATGCAACTTTGGATATCTATCTCACTTTACTTTTGCACTTGACTTTTGGCACATTTAGTATCTGTTTACCACCTTCCAATAAGCAACCCTCAATGCTTTTCAAACTTGTCAATTTGGGAATTCTTAACATATTTTGGATCCAATTATTATTATTAAAATTAGAGTAAAACTCTGCATACTTAGTAAAGGAATAAATAATAAATTTTGTTTTCTACATTGCAATTCCAGGCACAGGGATTTCCATGAGAATTTGAAAGAAGCATTAAGGAATTGGAGCTGTTAATTGATCTGATTCTCTAATTAGCAAGATACACATATGGCCAATGACTATATCTTTCCAAGAATTTTGGCTGTTGGCTAACAGAAGGTGCTCACTTGCTATGAGTATGATAACAGTTAAATTTTGAGAGCCACTGCATTTTAAAGCAACTATCTCCCAAAAAGTCTGACCCTTTCACCCTGTCTTTGTTGCTTTGTGGATGCCTCTCAGGCCTGGCTTATCAGCCAGAATACCCCATTCAATGGGACCTCTTGGGGAGGTAGAGGTAAGACTGTCACTTGCTTTATAATTTTGCTTATACATCTTCTGATGTGCAGAAATCTTGAATATTTTACTTCACTTTCTACTGCTTGTTTCCTTACTTTTACACTTAGAAATCATTTTCCCATTCAAATATAAGGACATTCAGGGGTATTCTAATTATTTAGTGAATCTTTCCTGTTTTAACAGTAAATCCATCTAAAATAGATTTTGCACATATTGAGGAGAATTTTATCATTCTAGAAAACCACTGATGCTCCATTTATAGAATAATTGATCCTTTTTAAAATGATCCTTTTTAATTTGAATTTGACTGAAATTTCTCTTGTGCACTATTAACATTTTGGCTAAACTTCTGTTAGCATTTCTATATCATCTATTATTTTATTCTTTCATAATGGGGTGTGTGTGTGTATGCCCAGTTATGTCTAATCTGCAACCCCATAGACTACAGCCTGCCAGGCTCCTATGTCCATGGGATTCTCTAGGCAAGATTTCTGGAGTGGGTTTCCATTTCCTTTTCCAGGGGATCTTCCAAACCCAAGGATTGAATTGGCATCACTTGTGTCTCCTGCATTGGCAGGCAGGTTCCTAACCACTGTGTCACTTGGGAAGCCCTAATAATGGTATAAGGGACACTTTTTTATTGTGAAGTTTAATGGGAATGCCTTTTAATTTTCAAAAGCAATGTATTGTTATTATATATATATTTTACTTTCATGTAATAGTTATTTTTTTTAATTTTTAGTTTGCCCAAAGCTTTTATTCATTTTTTTTTTAATTTTGGAAATACTGTTTGAAACATCTATACAGAGGAGACAAGGACAACATATGGATGAGATGACATTTATAACAGATTTCTTTATTTCTTTATATTGGCCCATTCTTGCATTTTATTTCTCAAAAGTAGCTTAGTCTTTCAAATTTTCTGCTGAATTGGATGTGATTATTATTAAAGAACGTTGCTATTGTTTAATTGCTAAGTCGTGTCTGACTCGCAACCCCATGGACTGCAACAAACCAGGCTTCCCTGTCCCTGTCCTTCACTACCTCATGGAGTTTGCTCAGACTCATGTTCCTTGAGTTGGTGATGCTATCCAACCATCTCATCCTCTGTCACCCACTTCTCTTCCATTCTTCAATCTTTCCCAGCATTACGGTCTTTTCCATTGAGTCAGCTCTTCACATCAGGTGGCCAAAGTATTGGTGCTTCAGTTTCAGTATCAGTCTTTTCAGTAATATTCAGAGTTGGTTTCCTTTAGGATGGACTGGCTTGATCTAGTTGCAGACCAAGGTACTCTCAAGACTCCTCTCTAGCACCACAATTCAAAAACATCAATTCTTTGGCACTCAGCCTTCTGTATGGCCCAGCTCTCACATCCATACATGACTATTGGATAAAGCATAATTTTGACTCTACAGACCTTCATCAGCAAAGTAATGCCCTCGCTTTTTAATGTGCTGTTTGTCATAGCTTTTCTNATTGGATTTTCCAGGCAAGAGTACTGGGGTGGGGTGGTTAGCAAAGTAATACCTCTACTTTTTAATATGCTGTCTAGGTTGGTCATAGCTTATCCTCTAAGAACAAGTGCCGTTTAGTTTCATGGCTGTAATCAAAATCTGTAGTGATTTTGGAGCCCAGGAAAATAAAGTCTGTCACTGTTTCCATAGCTTCTCCTTTATTTTCCATGAAATGATTGGACCAGATGCCATGGTCCTGGTTTTTGAATGCTGAGTTTTAAGTCAGGTTTTTCACTCTCCTCTTTCACCTTCAACAAGAGGCTCTTTAGTTCCTCTTCACTTTCTTCCATAAGAGTGGTATCATCTGCACATATAAGGTTATTGATGTTTCTCCCAGCAATCTTGATTCCAACTTGTGCTTTATGCAGTCCAGCATTTTGCATGATATACTCTGCATATAAGTTAAATAAGCAGGGTGACAATATACAGCCTTGATGTACTCCTTTCCCAGTTTGGAATCAGTCCCTTGTTCTATGTCCAGTTCTAACTGTTGCTTCTTGACTTGCATACGGTTTTCACAGGAGGCAGGTAAGATGGTCTGTTAATGTCATTTCTTTCAGAATTTTCTGCAGTTTGTTGTGATCCACACAGTCAAAGGCTTTAACATAGTCAATGAAGCAGAAGTAAATATTTTTTCTGAAATCCCCTTTCTTTTTCTGTGATCCAAAGGATGTTAGCAATTTGATCTCTGGTTCCTCTCCCTTGTCTAAATTGAGGTTGAACTTCTGAAAGTTCTCAGTTGATGCATTGTTGAAGCCTACCTTCGAGAATTTTGCATACTGATATTGAATGATGACTCACCGGCATCTGATAATTCTTCTTTCTCCATTAAATTATCCTTGAATTTTGAGAAAATTAATTAACCATATATATTGGTTTGTTTCTGGAATTACTATTGTATTTCATTGATTTATGACATGGAACAACAGATTGGTTCCAAATAGGAAACAGAGTAGGTCAAGGCTGTATATTGTCACCCTGGTTGTTTAACTTATATGCAGAGTACTTCATGAGAAATGCTGGGCTGGATGAAGCCCAAGCTGAAATCAAGATTGCCAGGAGAAATATCAATAACCTCAGATATGCAGATGACACCACCCTTTTGGCAGAAAGTGAAGAAGAACTAAAGGGCCTCTTGATGAAAGTGAAAGAGGAGAGTGAAAAAGTTGGCTTAAAGCTCAACGTTCAGAAAACTACGATCACAGCATCTGATCACATCATTTCATGGCAAATAGATGGGGAAACAGTAGAAACAGCAGATGACTTTATTTTTCTGGGCTTCAAAACCACTGCAGATTTCAGCCATGATTCACTGTGATTTCAGCCATGAAATTAAAAGATTCTTACTCCTTGGAAGCAAAGTTATGACCAACCTAGACAGCATATTAAAAAGCAGAGACATTACTTTGCCAACAAAGGTCCATCTAGTCAATGCTTTGGTTTGTCCAGTGGTCATGTATGGATGTGAGAGAGTTGGACTATAAAGAAAGCTGAGCACTGAAGAACTGATGCTTTTGAACTGTGGTGTTGGAGAAGACTCTTGAGAGTCCCTTAGACTGCACAGAGATGCAACCAGGCCATCCTAAAGGAAATTAGTCCTGGGTGTTCATTGGAAGGATTGATGTTGAAGCTGAAACTCCAATACTTTGATCTCCTGATGCGAAAAGCTGACTCATTTGAAAAGCCCCTGATGCTGGGAAAGGTTGAAGGTGGGAGGAGAAGGGGATGACAGAGGATGAGATGGTTGGATGGCATCATCGACTCAATAGACATGAGTTTGGGTAGACTCCAGGAGTTGGTGATGGACAGGGAGGCCTGGTGTGCTGCAGTCCATGAGGTCTCAAATAGTCGGACATGACTGAGCCACTGAATTGAACCGAACTGACAAGTAAGATAATATATTATTTGTTTTTCTCTAATTTCATTTAACATAATGACCTCAAGGTCCATTTATATTGTTGGAAGTAGCAAGAGGTTTCTCTTTTTGTTGCTGAATAATATATGCATACATATGTTATGTATATGTGAGCGTTTCTGTGTGTGTGTTACATTTTCCTTACCCAGTCAGTCATCAATGGACGCTTAGATTGCCTCCATGTCTTGGCTATTAGATACATTTTTGAATTAACATTTTCATTTCCTTAGATAAATACTGAGAAGTGAAATTACTGTTATCATATGGTAGATTTATTTTTAACTTTGTGAGGAATCGTCATACTGTTTTCCATAGTGGCTGCACCAGTCTTCATTGTTAACAACAGTGCTCAGATGTTCCC
Organism: Oreotragus oreotragus; assembly: GCA_006410675.1. Lineage (NCBI taxonomy): Eukaryota > Metazoa > Chordata > Mammalia > Artiodactyla > Bovidae > Oreotragus > Oreotragus oreotragus. Next base: position 255,352 of record SJYX01010441.1, on the reverse strand, counting down.
ATGTCCCCACCGTAGTTTTTCCTCATCCTGGATTACACTTGTTACCTACTGTCTTTCTGATGATAGCCATTCTAACAGGTTAAGGTAACATCTTATTACGGTTTGGACTTGAATTTTCCTGATGATTAGCGATGTTGAACATCTTTCCATTGTATGTGTTGGTCATCTTTACATCATCTTTGAAAAATCTTTACTTAGATCTTTTGTTTACTTTCTCTTAACTAGATTTTTTGCCTGCTATACAGCTGTATAAGTTCTTTGTTTTGATTATTAATCCCATATTGGATATATGATTTTTAAATATTTTCACCAATTTCACAGAATGCTTTTCCATATTTTTGGTGTTTCCTTTGCTATGTAGAACCTTTTTAGTTTGTGTAGTCGGATGTGTTTGTTTTTGTTTCTGTTATCTTTGATTTTGGTGTCAAAATTTAAAAAAAAAAAATCTGTAAAGCCAATGTTGAGGAGCTGTTTATGTTTCTTCCAGGAGTTCTATGGTTTCAGGATTAAGTCTCATTTATTTTGAGTTCATTTTTGTCCTTGATCTAAGATAATGGTCCAGTTGTATTCTTTTGTTTGTGGCTGTTAAGTTGTCCCAGCACCATTTATTGAAGAGGTGACATTTTCCCCATTGTATATTCTTGGCCCCTTTGCCATAAATTGACCACATCTGCATTTTTTTTCTATTTATTTTATTGCTATTATATAGGGACATTTAAAAATCTTAACTTCCAACTGTTTGTTGCTAATATGTAAAAATAAGATTTTAAAAATGTATTTATCTTGTAACCAATGATATTGCTTAACAAAATTATTAGTTTTATTTGGGAACTATACATGTCAAAAGACAAC